>LNAC01000031.1:1706849-1754148 GCA_002007465.1 Ailurus styani
AAAAAAAAAAAAAAGCAAAGAGAAAACAAAGAACATTCCCTTTTCCCTTAGAGGCTATGATTCCTTTTAAACATGCCTTTAACTTCATTTCCTTTTTCAGTTTTTATTATACTTTAGGCTCTAACATGTATTCCATTATTCCAAAGTTCCGTGTAAAACATTTTAAACCCCTCAATCTGACTTCACTTTATATATCATGGAGAGTGACAGAAGCACAAGTGACTCATGTGTAATGGCAGGATTTGCTGAGTTCCTATGCTTTGGTCTTATCCATTCCAAACATGCAACTGCTGCACGTGTCCAACAAGGCTTCAGGTTATGGGGGACACAGAAGAGCTCCAGCACTTCCCTTCAAAACATGTCTGACCAAGCTAGTGCTCTAGAACTTGGACCTGTGAAGCCATTACAAAGATAGTAATCATACACATAGTAAAGGAATTAGTTCAAATAAATTCATGTGTTAATTTTTCTTAAGACTGTAGAGTCCCTGGTGGTTTGTTGGTTGCTTTCTTGGAGATGCAGAAATCATCCTGCCTTGGGAATGACTACATAAAGTTCACATGGTAATTGGATTGTTTTTTCTATCTTCATTTTCAACTCACCAAGGCAGTTTTTCATTGTCAAAGGCATGAATATTGCCTACTATCATAAGTGTATGGTTACAGTGAAGCCCTTTTCCATCCAATCCCATTACACCTGTTTCAACTTCTTAAATGTTGTAACTGCTGATGTTCACAGTCTTTAACGATTTTACTGTACTACCCCCTCCTCCGGAGCAAGCTCTGTTCCTTCCCATCCCCTCCCCCCCACTCTTCAGCTTCTTTTTCTTTCTCCTTCCCTCTGGGAAGCAACTACTTCTTTTATAAAGTGGCTGCACTTTATTGCTCTCCTCTCTTTTCTTATCATCTGCCTTCTGTCACAGCCCAGCTGGGAATTGATTGAAGGAAAGAAGTGAGAGCTGGAATTGTTTCAAGTCATTTTCTTCCAAACCCCAGGACACCCCAGGAACTGATTCATATACTTCTCACCTCCTCACAACCTTCTCTCCTCTCTTTCAAGCCCTAGTCTAAAACCACAGAACAGCATGTGGCAGCCTGTCAAAGGAAACACATGGCCCCAAATCCCATTATCACTATGACATTTGATGCCCTCGACAGTGAGACTAATGTATTGCCTTTGCCAACACTTGTCTAGTCAAAAAAATTATAAAATGTAATCAAGTAATCCATCTTAGTCTGTGAGCTGTATATTATCTGTCTTCTACCCTAATTAAATGGGACGCACATGCTGAAATAAAGGAGATCAGCCAGGTATCAGTGAGCCTCATGTTCAAGTCTGCTTAGGACTCCTCAGATGAACATTTGCCTTTTTCCATCTTCAGTATAAGAAGTAAAATGGTTACGATGAAGGGGAATTATAGGGGTTATAGCCGAGAATTCTAAGCACGGAGGAGCAAAGATGAGACTGTATCAGATGGGCAATCATCTTCAACCTGCCTTCATTTGCAGCACAACGAGGCTAGTGACTCCCAATGCCAAGAACCAGTACTTGGAATATAATCTAAAAGATGTCTACCAGTCATATTACTATTAACATCAAGACTCTAAAACAGGCATGGGGACATGCACACGCCCGTATGGTGGGAGTAAACTGGAGGAACTACTACAGTCATTAAAGCCGAGAACCCAAAAACATGAATATGAAACCATGCTAGAGTCGATCACGGTTCTGTAGGTCTTTGAAGGTGGGTAAGCTTTGGACATTTCTATTAACTACAGAGCACAAAGGGAGGTTAGCATTATAATGAAAGAAAGAAACCAAGTAAAGATGCGCGTTATCGAATTATATTTGTGTTTTTGTCTATCGTCTCTTTTTTATTCCCTAATTCTAAGAGAAAAGCTTTCAAAATTCATTACACACTTGAGCTCGACTTTGTTGGAGAAAGTGATGAACTGTTTCAACTGTGGGTATTGTTTTATGGGCAACTTTTACTGGGTTTTTAAACTTCAACTGAGAGTTCTCACTCTGCCTTTGAAAGGAATGAACAAGACTACGAGTGCTTTCCAGGTTTTATAATTTGGATGAATTAGAAGCACAGTAACTGTCCAGCATTGTCAGCAGGAAGACAATGTTTTTGGCTTTCTTGTTAGAGCAATTCAGGTTTTATCTAATCTATTACTTTTGTTTCACTTTTTCTTAAAATGCTTTATTATTTTAATATTCTAAATAAAGATTTAAAGATAAAGTCCCAGTGAGTAAATTCCAAAAAATAACACACAAAAGTGTTGATACAAAGATTTTTTTATTCAATTAAGAACCACTAAGAAATTTATCACGATAACTAGAAATTCTCAACTCCCCAAAGCTTAAATTTTTTTCTTACCGAATGTTCCAGAATACTCAATTGTGAAATACATAATTTCACTTGACTAATTGGTAGCCTTCAAAATTATCAAGGGAGATTTTTCGAAACACACATTCAGTAAACTTTCTCAGGTATATTGATCAGGAATCTCTAAGAGGGGACTACATTAGTGATTCTGATACATACCAGAGTAACTTTTTACAAATCCTGTGCCTTGCCTAAGAAAAATGCTCCTGCTGATTAAATTAATGGATTATGCTCACCCTTGAAGGTGCCTTTCTGATAATGCTGTGGCCAAAAACAGTTGTTTTTAAATTGTCACTAAGGAGTCTGGGTGAGTCTATATAAGACCATCAGTGGTAGCAATACTAGAGGGAAAACCTATGCAAAAACAAGAAACAAGGGGAAATTTACCCTCAGAAGGTGTTTTCCAAGGCTTGAAAGACAAAATAGGCAAACATAGCTGTAATTGACCATTAGAAATCCTTTCGTTGACATTTGAACACCAGTCTTCCTATTATTAGCCTGTGTCTTTCCAATGTAGCTTGTAACATTTTTAATGCACAAATACATGAGAGGCACCATTGCTCAATGGTCAGATAGGAAGGGCTAAAGACAGCAACCAAATATGAATTTAACTATATAGGAATGCAGTCTTTTGTGTATTTATAACCTAGTGCAATTTTATCAAAAAGAAGTGTTTGAATATTCTATCATTCAGGATGATAAAGACACCAGGTAAAATTCTGTCAAGTACATAATAAACTTATTTCTTTCTCATTCCTGGGAACATAATTCTTTTCATCTGTCAAAGAATAAGAACTCATCTACTTCTCCATAAAACATGAACATTTGAAAAGACGTAAAGTAATTTAAGGATTGCATTAAGGAGATTGAAGACTTCTACTCAGATGATGGAGAACCCAAAAGTGTATTTATGCAAGCTTCAAATTCAAGGAAATTGCTGGTACATGCGATTATGTTTACACATAGAACATCCAAATTGGAATTCATCCTGAGCAGAATTCTTCTTAAAGAATAAAATAAGTCAACACAGAGTCAATGGGAGATAAAATACGGAAGAGGAAAGAAGAGGACAAATTTTCCCAAGTAAAATAAAAGATTGAATAATCATAGATAATCTGAAGGAAGACATTCAGTTTAATAAAACTGATACATTAAAAAAAAAATCACACTGACCAATTTGTCAGAGTTTTTAATCAGAGAACCTGGCACCAAGTACATTCTCAATGAACATTAGCTTCCTCCTCCTACCCATCCTCTCTCTCCTATCATTCCTTAAACTTTAGTTCCTAGTACTGCCTGCTTGTTTTTAGACTTGATGAAGACAAAGGAAGCCTTCTGTGAGCTCTCCATATAATCATTCTTCACAAGATTACTTTGTTACCAGGTTCCCTCACACTCTTCCCATAAAACTAACCACAAACAGATCTATTCCTGCAGTTAATACTCCCATGCATACACTAGATTCTACTTCTTTGCCTATTTCCCCAGGAGGTCCCTTTCTCACTAGTGTCCTCCATCATGGAACTACATTTTTACTTCCATGTGTTTCCTCCTCCTATCTCCCTTCATTTAAGCCTTTCCTTTCCAAGAACTCTATAGTTTCTCTCTCATCCTGTTTATATCCTTCCATTCAATGCCAGACTCATTACATACTGGTTTCCTTCATACTGCTTCTAAATATTTCTACTTCTTTCTTCAAAGTTTATTTTCTGAACAGTTATTTTTAAGACCATTACCCCTGGGGCACCTGGGTGGCTCTGTTGATTGAACATCCAAATCTCGGTTTCAGCTCAGGTCATGATCTAAGGGTCATGGGATCCAATGTCCAGTCTCCACACTCAGTGGGGAGCCTGCTTTAAGATTCTCTCCTTCTGCACCCCACACCCCACTAGCCTTCTCTTTCTAAAATAAATCTTTAAAAAATAAACTATTATCTCAAATTTGACAATGATCTTTCATAGTCTATTTCATTTTCTATAGCATTTAGCTCAAGTCTAACGCTTGAATCCTTTAAGACTCTCTTCTGTTTTTTCTTAGTGTTTCGGTTTTTGCAAGGATGTAAATTAAATGAATACACTCAAAATACTTAGAACAGTACACAAATATAAAAACTGATTGTTTTTATTTCTTCAGTTCTAATGTCTGAAGCATCCTATTTTCCATGTCCAGTTCCCAAGTCTAGGATACCATCTTTTTGTCCATCTTAGCATTCAAATGGCAACTTATTCCTTCTCCTAATCCTCAGGGCGTATCATTTCCAAATGTATCTTCCCCTCTTCTGCCTGCAGACTGTATTTCCAATTGCCCACCTGAGCTTTGACTTGTGTGTCACATCACCTATGGAAACACATCATATGCCAAGCTGAAATCCTCTTTGCCCCCAAACCAACTGTTCTTGAGCAAACAGATTTGAAGTCTTTTTTAAAATTTTCTTGTTATCTACACTTGTATATTCAGTGTATAACCTAATTCTACTGACCCTTATTTCCACGTATCTAGGAGTTGTTCCTTTCTATTTCTACAGTTCAAATCTTAATCAGACCTTAATTCCTTAAAGCAATAGTCTCATTGTTCTTTTCAACTGTACTCCCTTGCCCTCCGACCCCTTCCATTAGATCATTGTCAAACCATTATTTCTCAAGTATGTCTGTCATGGTCATTCTTGCTAGAAATGATGATTCAGTCCCTACTTTGTATTTCATGTTTTCCATTTCCAGGACTCTGTACCTCTACAACATTTCCTCTTACGATAGCGTGGCCTGCTTCCTGTGCCTACCCCTTCACGTGCCTTCTTTCCTTATCCAGTTTTATACAATGCCACACTGCATTATCCCCCTCACTTCTATTCACTCTTTCTCCCCTGCCTTCTAGTAAATTCTACCCTTAGTTCAAGACTCATTCCCAGATTTTTCATAAAGTTTTCCCAACTCCCACGGTATTTTGTTTCCTTCCTATCTCCTAGCACTTGTCCAAGGAAGCACCGGGCAAGTTTGCACAGGTTTTATGTTCCCTGACGCACGTGACATCCTATCTGCAACAATTCATCACTTTGTGTTAAGTACTGATCTTGCTTTATGGGCTTGTTTAAAGTACAGAAACCAAAGTTATTAAATGATGGCAAATCGCATGTGAAAGAGGACTTATTAAAAAGGAATAGGAGATTGGTGCTGTTTACTGATATGTTCAGTTTTTAGTAATTCAACAAACTGCACATTTATGTGTGATTTCCTTTTTATTTTTTTAAAGAGGGAGAGGAGAAGATGAGAGAGAGAGAGAGAGAGAGAGAGAGAGAATCTTAAGCAGGCTCCATGACCAGCTTGATCTCATGGATGTGAGATCATGACCTGAGCCGAAATCAAGAGTCAGATGCTTAACCAACTGAGCCACCCAGGTGCCCCTCCTTTTTGTATTTTGAAAAAAGTTAAAAATAAAAATAAAGAGATTAGGAAAAAGTTATGCAAAAACACATTAAGAAAATTTATCTACGTCCCAGTATTACCTAGACTCAGTCCTGGAAGTAAAGTGTGGGGAAAATAAGAATCCTTCAGAGTCAAAAGGAATGCTGGGAATAGAGTATAAGAAATTTGTCAGTATCTGCCAGAAACTGACCTGGTCAGCAGAGACACTGCCTTTGAATAGCAGGCACTGATTACTACTTGAATCTATCCTTATTGTGGGGAAGCATAATTCCTTCAAGCTCTATCTCAACTTAAAAGAGATGTCCCTTAAATCCATCCACTTTCCTTTGCGCTGGCTGATTCTATGTATGCCAAAGCCATCTATTACTAACAAATTGGGTTTCCCACATATATTGATGTCAAAAAGTGACATGCTGAGAAGACACTTGGTATCCATTATAGATTGCACTAGATGGATCCTCCTTTATAAATAAGCTGGATTCTGGTTTACAAATCCATCTCTTCAAAGTCTGATTACTGTGAATCCATTCATCAACATGTGAACTTAAGAGCGCTGTTAACTAAGAAAAAAAAAAAACAGGGGAGGACAGCACAGCAATACAGAAGTCATTTAATTATATGCCTACTTCAAGTTCTCTTAGCAATACTAGAATAGGAAGTAGAAACCTAGGTATCTGTACAGA
This sequence comes from Ailurus styani, assembly GCA_002007465.1. NCBI lineage: Eukaryota > Metazoa > Chordata > Mammalia > Carnivora > Ailuridae > Ailurus > Ailurus styani. Next base: position 1,713,344 of record LNAC01000031.1, read on the forward strand.
TATTTGCACTTAAGTTATCAAATTACTAAGTTGAAGTGGGTACCAGCTAAAGACTAATTTTGGTCTGACATACTTTAAAATCCTGGCACTCAACTTTTTAAAAACCCACTAATTTTCCCCATGAACCACACACCTTTCCTTATCATCTTACCAGGAACTATATTCAACAGTTGATCCAATAAGGGAAGATAATGTTCATCAGAGCTCTGACTCTAATGATACTTTATTTCTTAATGTACTTCTCAACTCCCCTTTCACTTCTCACCCAATATCATTTTTCCAAACCTTCCCCACCTTTTTTTGGGGGGGGTGGTAATCAAATCATGAAAGACCATATCTTTCATGTATTTTGGAACCATCATGAAGAATTGAAGAAGAAAGCATCCACCCCATTCCCTTCCTACCCAGGTAATACCTTCATCTTTCTATTCACATTATTGCCCTTGTTTTTCATTTAAAAGAAAAGAATAAGCTTGTGAAAAAGCAAGAAAGTAAGAGAAGTGTGTGTTCAAGTCAGATCAAGTAAAACCTTCTTAAAGACTTGGGACTTTTCCTGGCAGTTAATGAGGAGCTCCTGAAGGGTTCCAAGTAAAGTAGGAGCAGCATGTTTCAGCTTGTGCCTTCAACAAACTCAGCTGCCATGTGCAACATGAATTACAAGTAAAGATAATGGCAAAGATGATTTTAGTAGCACATAAGACTTGAAACCCTAAGATAAAGAACTAATAGTAGAAATTACTAATATGCAAGGTAAACTGGAAAAAAACACTGAAGGATAAAAGTCAGTAGTCCTGACTATAGGAAAAAGGCAATTTTTCAAGTATGTATTTTAAGTTTTGCACTTGATTACTGAAGCACAGCGAGAGAACTCAGGAGAAGTCAATGTAGGAGGGAAGATAATGAGTTCAGTCTGAAAATGATGATTTGGGGGTCAAAAGTATATTCTGGTGGAGACTGCCAACAAGCAATTCAGTCTATTATGGTGAGGCTACGAGGTAAGGTCTGAATGAGGCTTAGGAGTTGTTTGCAAATAAAAGCTCAAAGTAGAATAAATGAAATTATGTAAAACTAGTGTGAAACGCAGATAAAAAGGCAAAGGAACTAAGACCCAACATGAAGGGACAGACCAGGAAACCACCTGAGACTCAGAATAAACAAACGCGAAGAACAAAGGAAAGGCAGGACATTTAAATCTGGCCATCATGGTAGAGAAGGAGTAATCCATGGTGTCAAGTTCAGAAGAAATGCCCAAAATCTCAAGCAATTATTGGTTAGAGGAATCAATAGTTTGCTGAAAAAAATGTGTTGAAAGATGAAAGGCTTTAACTGGTGTGCAACTGCTGACTCTTACTTGAGAAACCAAACCAAGGGAGAGAACATCCCACAAATATCTAAGGCATGGGATATTAAATTTAGGGATTTAATACAAAATTTTGATCATACGTTCAAACATAAAGTAGTTAATGAAAAAAAGCAGAGATATCAGAGAAAGCAGATAACAGATGGTAGAGATAGAGAAGGGAGAGGACTGATGGGGCAAGATCATGAGGACAATACAGGAGTGTCAATAACGTAATAGGAAGCAAATAATCTCTATAGAGGAGAACTAGGTAGAAATACTAAGGACAAGGTCTTAGGTAATTCTGACTCAAAATGGGAGAGGGGCATCTACTTTAAAATTATATCACTCACACACACACACACACACACACACACACACACACACACACACACACACACACCAGTGTCTATTCTACCTTTTACCTGAAAGTACCACTTACAGGGACATTTTGTTTTGAGATCGGACTGTCCTATTTCTCAGACTTTAAGATTTGGGAATAGCTGAAACCATCCCCCCATCCCCACCCCACCCCTTCACAATAACAGATCTCTTGGTTAGCACTTTTAGCTAGCCAAGATAATGCATTCAGAGAAGTTACATGATATACATTAAAAAAAAAAAAAAAGGTTTCTGCTTTTGACTAAGCTGGCCACTGCAATTCAAGATTGGAATTGCTAAGGCCCATCTTTCCACCAATTCAGGGACCAGATACAGTGACCATGTAATTCATGATCTAAAGGAAGACAATTTCATCCAGGACAAATGCTTAACAGGCTTCCAGGAAAACTATATAGATCTGAACTATTCCAGACAAACCAGAACCTATAGTCACTTGACAAGAAATATAGGTAAGTAAACTCTTATCAATTGAACATCTAGACACACACTTTAAGGTGATCTAGCCAATCAATTACCAATTTTGATAAATCCAATTAGAGTAGGGTTTCTCTCTCATAAAATTTAGGGGAATTGCAGAGCACACTGAAAATAAAATTCTGTTATCTAGGGTCCTGTCACGTGAATCAATAGTGACCACAAGGTTGGGACTAGAGGATGAAAGAGAAAACCACTGGATTCACAGGACCCCTTTGGTATTGTCAATTTAGGGATTTCTGGTAAATGAATGTTAAAATTATTTTTCATGCTTGGACAATATATGCATGACATATAATCATTACAAATATTAACAAATTTTCCTAGAGTGTAACCTACCAAATCAATCAAGTTATTCATAAAATTCTTAAACTGTGTCTTCTGGGTTAAGACTTTTAAGACAAAGATAATACATGGATTAAAGTCATTTGAGAGCTTCTGTTAATATTAGTGATCAAGAGTGTAAATCATAATACAGAAGCTTGGCAACTGCTTGGCAAATGACTGGTTTAAGTCATTACTTAAAGTTCTAGTCTTTGGTTTTCCTGTTGTAGCATGTTACCTAAGATCTACCTATTATCAACACCCAGCTCTTATTTGTATTCTGATGTTAGGTTATTGCTATGAGGCAATAAAAGTGAGGGCAAAATGTTTTAATGACTGCCCTGGTTAGGTCTCTCTCAAGACATCTGTATGCCAGTGGAGGCGGGGGGTGGGGGGTGGGGGAGTGGATCATGGCAATCCCGGGCAGGCAGCAATGAGAATACGTGTAAAGGAGCTCTGGTTCCGTAGCAAAAACCAGAGGAGTCTCAGCAGGTCTGGTTCCAGAACGAGATACTAAACACAGAGCTAGGTAAAGATGGATGGGTCACAGACTCTCTGGGCCTCAGTTCTCCTCTTCACAATGGCAGTTTTCCATAGTACCAGATATGGCACTGCTGAGGTAAAATGGATCTCATGTGCAGATACTTGAGAGCAGTTTCAGTGTAATGGGGTACAGGGGGAGGCAAACCGTATGGTATTAAGAGTTTATTAAATAAAGACATGGAGTAAACAGCAACTTTGAGGGTTGGCAGCAAATGAAAACAGCACAGAAGCTACAGGAAGCCAAGAGACAAGAAAAGGCTTGTCAGAAATTGAAGCCCTTCCCTTAAACATGCTTGATGGCTTCTCAGAGCTTTCATTCTGGCACCATTTCCTATCAGTCTATTAAGCCATCATACCACCACTTACCCCAGCATTAGTCTTGAACCTCTTAAAATTACATCCTCCTGACACTGTCTTTTCTCCCATTATAGGTTTCTAACATTTTTTGACAGCCCTTTTCCCATCTGGAATGCCTTTTTTGTCCTCACACCTAGAACTTGCATCAATTCTAGCATTTCTTCAGGAACCTCTAATTTAGGTCTTACACGATGCTGTTTCTGACACAGTCTAGAAGAAGCACTTGCTGAATGCTGGGTGTGATAATGACGATGTTGATAAAAATTCTAAAGAACTCAACCACTCTAACCACAATAGTGTGTATGTGAATACATGTATATACATGTACTGTTTATAACATGGCTAGACAATGTTTTGTTTCGTTATTGCTTTGTCCTCACTTAGCCAAAACACATTCTCACTCCTTTGAGATCAGTGGTGTCATACTTTTTAATATACTTTCATCTTCTACCTTAATACATAGAAGAATCCACCAATGAATAATTTTAATGATGTTTTTAACTTCAGATTGTTTAGATTAGCTCTACATCCTCCAAATTATGATTGTTTCTGTTCTGTCACATGATTTTTTCCTATTTGTTTCTTCTTTCCAGGGTAACACGAAGCCAATGAAATACATGATATCTAAGACAACATCAATTTTAAGATATGTTGGTATTTTATGCAATTCTAGATAGCCAATTATACCATAACATGCTATCATTTATAGGATGCATTCTGATTCCAAACATATTAAGGTGGAAAAGAATGCATGCCTCTTAGATGCAATGCATCTATTTATTCTATTAAATGAAGTTAATCTAGGAAATACTGTTATCAAACAATGAGAATTTATTAGGTGTCAATTTTTGATTAAGACTCTATAGGGTTCTTCCCTAAATGTGTATTTCGGGGGGGGGATTTCTTTTAAAGGGCTTTAACTTGATCAGTATTGTTAAGTTATACCAAGATAATCTGTAAAGACATGCTATTAAACAAATTAATATGGCTGAAACATGTTTACTGAGCAATTTAGTAAGTGTTCATTAGTTATAATTAGAGCAAACCTCTCTATTGAAAATTACAATTCTGATCTATTATCTAGAAGCTTAGTTTGCTCTCTTTGTTGGAGGTATTTGCTAAACTTCCACATCATTTATCTCTAACTAAATTTCATCTATATTCTGTCATACAAATGAAATTTAGAATCAACTGAAAATGCTAGTGATCTATTACCTGTAATACAAAGGCTAGACATGTACTACATTCATAGAGAGGCAAACATAGGACAAAACTAAGAGGGAATTATCTTGATACCATAAATTACTATTCATAACATTGCTCACAGACATGGAAACTCTAAGACAAATACAATTCTGATGATTTTAAGGTTTACTTTCCAGTAAGAAATGATATTGACAAGGTATAAAACAAACACTGGAAGATTTAGCCCAACTAATTAACTAAAATTACTCAACTCTTCCTGGACCTATCAGCCAGATGCTAAGGGGACCCATATGGCTTTATCATTATCTGCAATCCAGAAAAGCAATTATGCATGGTCTCAAGAGTATGAGTTCCTCTTATTCGATGACCTGACTGCCTTTTGGCCTAAAAACTCTTTCAATTCCTAGAGCCATATATACTACCAAAATTGAAACAGGAAGAAATAGAAAACCTGAACAGCCCTATAACCAGCAAGGGAATTGAAGCAATCATTAAAGATCTCCCAACAAGAGTCCAGGGCCAGATGGTTTCTCAGGGAAATTTTACCAAACATTTAAAGAAGAATTAATACATATTCTTCTGAAGTTGTTTCAAGAAATAGGAGTGGGAGGAAAACTTCCCAACTCTTTCTATGAGGCTAGCATTACCTTGATCCCAAAACCAGACAAAGACCCCACCCATCAAAAAGGAGAATTACAGACCAATATCCCTGATGAACATGGATGCAAAAATTCTCGCCAATATACTAGTCAATAGGATCCAACAGTACATTAAAAGGATTATTCACCACAGTCAAGTGGTATTTATTCCTGGGCTGCAAGGGTGGTTCAACATTAAAAAAAAAAAAAAAAAGAACCATATGATTCTCTCAATAGATGCAGAAAAAGCATTTGACAAAGCACAGCCTCCTTTCTTGATTAAAACTCTTCACTGTAGGGATAGAGGGAACATACCTCAATATCATAAAAGCCATCTATGAAAAACCCACAGCGAATATTATTCTCAATGGTCAGGAATTCTCTAAGGTCAGGAACACAGCAGGGGTGTCCACTAGCACCAGTGCTGTTCAACACAGTACTAGAAGTCCTAGCCTCAGCAACCAGACAATAAAAAGAAATAAAAGGCATGCAAAATGGCAAAGAAGAAATCAGACTCTCAGTCTTCACAGATGACAGGATACTTTACAAGGAAAGCCCAAAATACTCCACACCAAAAGTGCTAGAACTCATACAGGAATTCAGCAACATGGCAGGATATAAAAATCAATGCACGGGTGCCTGGATGGCTCAGTGGGTTAAGCCTCTGCCTTCAGCTCAGCTCATGATCTCAGGGTCCTGGGATTGAGTCCTGCATCCGGCTCTCTGCTCAGTGGGGAGCCTGCTTCCCCCTCTCTCTCTGCCTGCCTCTCTGCCTACTTGTGATCTCTCTGTCAAATAAATAATCTTTTTTAAAAAAAATCAATGCACAGAAATCAGTTGCATTTCTATACACAGATGTGTATATATTTACAATGGAATATTATGCCACTACCAAAAAAAAAAAAGAATTCTTGCCATTTGCAACAACATGGATGGAACTGAAGGGTATTAGGCTAAGCAAAATAAGTCAATCAGAGAAAAGTCATCATATGATCTCACTCATATCTGAAATTTAAGAAACAAAACAGTATCATAGGGCAAGAGTGGAAAAAAAAAAAACAAAATCAGAGGGAGAAAAACCATGAGACTCTTAATCATAGGAAACAAACTGAGGGTTGCTAGAGGGGAAGGAGGTAGAGGACTGGGTAATTGGATGATGAACATTAAGGAGGACACATGATATAATGAGCAGTTGGGATTATTTAAGACTGATGAATCACTGACCTCTACCTCTGAAACTAGGAATGTATTATATATTTGAAAAAAAAGAGTCCTAAAATAGACCAAAGTACCTGGGGCTTATAGAAAAATGTAAGGAAAGTGAGGATTGGTCTGACTTAAGAACTTTAAAGACTCACATCGTCATAAGAACACGAAATGTGAAATTTTAAATCCAATCCAGTTAAATGAAATTTTTTAGATTTGTTAATGTCCTTATTAGAACATCTTCCCTAGTAGCATGACTCAGACCTCTCCCTTCACTATTAAATCCACATTGCAAAAGTTATCCAGCATAAATGGATAAACTTGGCTCAGACTATCCCTTATAGAAAAAGAATAAGAAATCTAATTATATATATATATGTTACATTTATATTTTATAATTCTCTATATGTGTGTGTGTGCATGTGTGCCTGCGTGTGTATATGCGTGCGTGCGTATATGCACGTGCATGCATGTGTGTACACATGTGCATGCATGTACACGGGTGTATGCATAATCTACCCATCTATATATAATAAGAATACAAACTCAGGGTCATTCTATAAAATGGCTGGCCAATACTCTTCAAAACTGTCTTAACAAAAATGAGGTAAATGTGAGAAACTATAATAGCCAAGAGGAGCCCAAGGATCTGGACAATAAAATTTAACATATGCAGATGAAGTCCTAAAACAGGGGGGGAAAATGGCATAGGGTAAAATAATGTGAATTAAAAAAAAAAAATTGCCAGACAAGGCCTTTTGCTAATCCGTGTGATTTTATCTCACAAATTACCTGAGGCAAATTCTCAAGAGCTTAGTATTGACCAAATAATCAATAAAAAGTCTCTGTAACTTCAAGACAAAATTTAATTCCTGGACTCTTCTACATTTTTCCTTCTCAATAAGCAGTATTTTATATCTTCCTGAATGATTTAACTTATTCAACTACACCCGATTTTTTCCGCAAGCATAAAATTGTAAAACATCACAAACTACTGCAGCAATGAGGTTTTGTCTCTAGTGGGACTTTTGACATTTCCTTAATAATTTAAATAAATGCCATTTGATTGTTGAGGACCCGACTTTATGTTTACCAGTTGTAATTTTGTCCTCATTACTAGAGGCAAATCAACTGAATCAAAATTTTCATCTGTCTAATCAGCTCTAGTTCTTCTATAAATTCCAATGAACAGTGGATCTGTACGCATGTGGTTGTTCCAATCTATCTGACCAACTAAGTAGTTTTAATGCTAGCCTCAACTATTAAAGACAACATAGACATGGCACAGAATGTTTGAACCCAGTAAGGATGAGCGGAATAGGACCTGAAGACTCAGTCAGGCCTGTTGCCTATGTTTGTATAGGCTACTAAGAATGGTTTTTATGTGTCAAAATGTCACATTTTTGTTACACAAACACATACAGAATATACTCTGCTTGGCAACTGACCCTGAAAAACCATGACCTGATCCTTGAGAAAAGTTTGCTGACCTCAGCTACAGAACTTCACTGTTATTATTAGGAATCTTTTCTGGGACTTATTACCTCCTTCCCGGTGACTGTTGCTGCTTGACTGATGCCAATATACCTCGACTTCTAGCCACACAGCCACATCGACCGTTTCCAAAATCTGTGCAAAACACCACTGGCCTTCTAATTGGGAAAATCTGTACTTATCCTGTATAGATAGCTCTGATCCCAATAAAAAATTACAAGTTGGTCCCTGGACTCCATAGCTTTCAAATTCACAAAGATTGAGAAACAGCTCCGGTATTCTGCAGGATTAGATTTTGGAAAGATCTGTATCGGGGAGTCATTTTACTAGTTCAACTATCAAGAAGCATTCACAGATGTTATCTATGGAGGAAATAAAGACAGGAAACAGAGGAGTACCATGACATCCAAGCGGCTCACTCTGGGTGTAGTTATTAGAGCCACACTTTGTTTACTACCAATGAGCTCTTAACCATATACCAAAAGATACTATTTTTATGTTTCAATGTAGCCAAGGATGTCACCACATGCAACATTGTTTTATCTACTTTTTTTTTTTAAAGATTTTTATTGATTTATTGGGGGGGGTGGGAAGAGGTTCAGAGAACGAGTGGGAGGAGGAGCAGAGGGAGAAACAGATACTCTGCAAAGCAGGGAGCCTAACACGGGACTCAGTCCCAGGACCCTGGGATCATGACCTGAGGCAAAGGCAGACACTTGACCAAGTAAGACACCCAGGCATCCCTTTTTTGATCTAGTTCTTATGAAGCCGTGAACAACTTGGGGATTCTGGTTTGTTTCCTTAATAGACATGCTTTTACAAGGGTGCAAGGCTTAAGTCTTAATTTAGCAAAAACAATGATTGCTATAATTGACATACCACCACAACTATCTGGGATGTGGATGGCAGATGTTTTGCAGAGATTTTGGAAACAGGAGATGTGGCTGTGTGGCTAGAACTCCAGGATTACTTCAGTCCAGCAGCAGCAGCAGCCACCAAGAATGAGGTATTAAGTCCTAGGAAAGATTCCTATAAAACACATTGAAGTTCTATAGCCAGCTCTTAAAAACACACAGCTTCCCAAAGATCTTCAGCTAGGACCAGTTTTCCAAAGGTCATACCAAAGAGGTGAACAGAGCCAACTCTGGGGCTCTACACTGATACCAGGTCATGTTCATAATTCAAATATATTCATTTGGGACCAGGAATATTAAAGGTGAAACTTTTTTTAAAAAAATTAGGTAACAATGGAGGCTGAAATGGTTTCATTTGGAAAATCTGAGTCTCTTTTATATGCATGATTAAAGGGTCAACCTTCAAAAAAAATAGAATATATCAATTCTCACTATAAGGTAACATCATTTTGACAGGGCGCCTGGGTGGCTCATTTAAACATCTGCCTTTGGATCAGATCATGAACCCAGAGTCCTGGGATCAAGTCCCGCATCAGGCTCTCCTTTTCCCCTCTCCCTATTTTTCCTTTTCCCTCTACCCCTCCCCGCACTGTGTTTTCTCTCTCATCTGTGCTCTCTCTCAAATCACTAAAATATTGGAAAAAAAATTTTTGAAGATACTTGGTATCTTTAACTGTTTTCATGCCTTTGAAAAAAATATACCCTAAATATAAAGTAAAGCTATCAAATTGATTTTTCTTGCCATACATGAGGTAATCTCAACTTTATTCATATAAACTAGCCAAGATCAGAAAAAGTACCAGGAAATAAAACTTCAAAACGAAGTTTAATTTGACAATTGGCTCAAAGGTCACATAGGTCACATATCACATCACTATATGCTCATTTAATCAACCATCAATTTCAGTATATGTGAAACTGGTAATAGCAAATCTTTTCCAAGTGCTCTTATACACCTAAATGTTTTTTTTTTTTTCTTATTACCCATGCCTATAAAACAGAATGAGGAGAAAATCATTCAGGAGATGAGTTGCTCATATGGGCAAGTAAACTATAAGAGACCTCGTCAAACTTTAACCACTATTCACTGCTGAATTGTCAATGACAGTTGGTGCCTCATTTGGTATTATACTTCACGGAAGGTGTCCCTGCCTTTTGATAAGTGCAAAAGTGGTTATTAACCACAAAGAAACAATCAACTCGCCGGCACAGAGCTGTTCTGAACCTTAACCGAAGTTTGAAAATAAACACTCAAGCAGAAAATATCACAAGATAGAAGGCAGAGTGCCACCTTCTGTTTTCCACAGAAATCCATTTACCAAAAAAGAATATAAAGAAAGAAAAGAGAAAGAATAACCAAGTCTTGTGCTCCAGTAGGGATCATAATGGAGTTAACATTTCAAGAAAAAAAAAAAAAGATTCCAGCTTTAGAAAAATTGTCAGTTTCTGAAAAATGACTTTTTTTCAATATGAATGAAGCAAAGTTTAGTTTCTTTTAGAGAAGGACATGATTCCACAGAGCTTTTTCCATAAATAAGATAGGACAATACCTTCCTCTGATGATCAGTTTAAGACACCATAAAAATGATCACTATGTCACCACTATGTCACAGCTAAAATTCCTCATGTGTATGATCTCCCACCCCCTCCAAGCAACCTGCTTTTTCCTTTGTTAATGTGTATAGTATCTTTTAAATAACATCCATTCCTACAAATAGATGTATTTTCTAAACTTTAGACTTAAACAATGGTTAATTGAATATGTAAGGCATGTGTATTGACCATTATCCCATATAACCTGAGGAAACAGTATTTCATGGTGATTTTAATGAACTGAGAGAAAAAAACACTCTTTACAGAGAAAAACACTCATTCAAATGCAACTTCTTTAAACTGTGTAATCACCAAGGTCATAGCTAGAGTTGAAAAAGGGCTTTAGAAATAATTAGGTTGCTGTATTTGAAATAAAACTTTCAATTTGTGATACATGTGATACAATTATATTTAGCAGCAAGAGAGCAAAGTATGTGTTTATATCACCTGTATTTCATTACCTATATTTTCCCTTCTGCTGTGTGCTACTGCCTACAAACAGTAAACCGTGTTCTGCAATTCCATTTACTATGGTTCTATCCAAGTCTGTACTCAAGTATCATTACTATCCACGGCCAGGATACCCACTGGTCATTGTGTATGCTCAGCTCTATTGAGGTACAGTGGTCAAAATAGAAAAGGACTGCGTGTTTACTTAACGCAGAAGATACTGAAATGCACTGCAGGTCAGAGAATAAATTTGTTGGTTTTTTTTTTTTAATTCACTCTCATTTCTCTCTATTAAGTATTGCAGAATGTGTATTTCTTTGTGAAGAAAGGATCACTCTAGGTAATATTCTGAAAGGAATGTTAAGAAAATACTGGAGTTTTATAAGGTATTACCAATTCAAAAGCAAGTTTTAAATCATTTGTGGTGATTTTACTTCTTACATATGCAGCTATGTCCCATCCCTTTATAGAGCAGAATCCTTACATCAAACACAGTAACTACTGATCTCCCTGAACCAATCAAATCATAGTTTTAGGTTTTACAAAACGCGTCTTCAACATAATCCCAAGATTGTCAGTCTGGTTTTATGACAGCAAAAGGAATGAGGGAACTCAAGTGTATAAAAACACTTTGAAAATAATTTCCAAAGCTACTGTACCACATAATATCTTAATATAACAATCCTGGCTTCATTTAAACATAGAATATACCTCCCAACCCTTTCCCCCTAACCCACCCATGAAAATAAAAGTAAAATATCATTAAAGAGAAAAAAAAAGGCATGAAGGATTTATTATAAATTACTAAAAAGAATTCAGAAAGGTCAACAGCAGAAAGTAAATAGCAATTTGGAAGCTAAAAGGCAGATGGATGTGGAAAAACCCAAAATGCCCACCAATAAAAAAGTAAACTGTGGTCTAGGTCAAGCCACGGCACACTCCCACCACAACAAAATGGACAAAATGCAGCCTCTCGTAACAGCGTGGACGAATCTAATGATCCTGATATTGAGCAAAGTAGTAAGACCCAAATGATTATGTATAATCTGTATCTATTGATAGCACATTCAAAAAGTGGAGAAAACTAAAATATATTATTTAGAAGAGCATTTATGGGTAGTAAAAATAAGAGAATAATTACTAAATGTTATCAGGAGAATGATTACCTTTAAAGGAGAAGTTGGTAAAATCAAAAAGGAGATACCGAGACAGTGTTGGAGCTATCAATGTACTATTTATTGACCCAAGAGGCAGTTATACTACAATCACTTTATACTATGTTATAAAACACATGAATACTTTATATTATTCTCTTTGGGTGTGTATGTGTGTTATTTAAAGGCTAAAAGCAAAGGAGACAAAAAACAAAAATGCAAGAGACCCACACAAACTGAAGCAATGGCTTCAAAATAATAACAACAATAGAACATAACTTTTTTTTTCTAACATGGAATTCCATACTGGCTAAGTATTTGTCAACCATGAAATTAGCATCAAGACATTTCACACATTCCAGTTCTCAAAAAAGTACTTCCCATTTACCCTTTCTTAGAAAGCTCCTGATATTCCAAAAACCAAGCAAACACAAACTGCTGCAGTCGCTCCAGAGAACGAGCGCTTGTTGGAAACAGGCTACCGTTCACCTGAGAAAAGCAAGAAATAGCCCTGAAAATATACACACTTAATTTAAATGTAACCAATATTGTGACGGACCCTACTGGAAAAGTTGAGAAGGGAAAAACGAAAGAAAATTAACTCTTTACCTTTCGTCATGTGAAGTCCACTGGTAACACCGGTTTCCGTTCCATCCTGCTGATAAGACAAATGACTGCCAATTCAGTGGTTTAAATAAACGTTAATTTAGTAACTTACAGTTCTGGAGCTCAGAAGTCCAAAATGGGTCTCTCACTGTGTCAAAACGAAGGTATACAGCATGTCAGTGTTTCTTCCTGGAGGTTTGAGGGAAAAGCCAGTTTTCTTGGATTTCCCAGCTTGGGGAGTTGGGGGAGTGGGCGCTCCTCCAGCTTCAAAGGCAGGAACAGGCGTCTGGCTTTCCCACAACACATTGCTCTAACGCAGAATCTTTGGGACTCTCTTCCACACTTAAAGGAAACTGTGATTACATGAGCCCCACCTGGATAACTCAGAATCCTCTCCGAATCCTAGGGCCAGCTGCTTAGAACCTGTAATTCTATCCATTCCCTCACCTGTCCCTTGCCACTCACAACACACTCACGATTTCTGGAGAATAAGAAGTAGACATATTTGGAGGACATTATTCTGCCTATGACAATATATAAAACTGAAAACCAAGCATGTTCTTTTGAATGATAGAGGCAAATGCCAAAAGAACCAACTGAAAATGCTGAAAACGCTTGTGTCTACAGAAAAAAAACTCGAAGGTGGTGAGGGAAAGAGCAAGGGATGAAGGTATTTAATCATAAGACTTATAAAATTATTTGATTTTATAATTATGTACAGAAATTACTTTCCTTAAAAAAAGAAATATTTATAGTTCTGTTCCTCTTTCCTTCTTAGTACCCATCAGAGGCATGCACTAAATAAACTTCTGAAGTCATTATCACAAATAAGTTTCAAATGTGAGGACTTTCATTTGCAAAGTGAATGTTTTTGTTGACAGAAAAAGAGCTCCTGGGGCGCCTGGGTGGCTCAGTGGGTTAAAGCCTCTGCCTTAGGCTCAGGTCATGATCTCAGGGTCCTGGGATCCAGGTCCACATTGGGCTCTCGGCTCAGCAGGGAGCCTGCTTCCCCCCTCTCTCTCTGCCTGCCTCTCTGCCTCCTTGTGATCTCTCTCCTGCTGTGAAATAAATAAATAAATAAATAATCTTTAAAAAAAAGAAAAAGAAAAGAAAAAGAGCTCCTGGAGCCTGAAAGAGGAACTGAAGGAAGCTCAACACCGGTGTGTTCTTGTCATAATATTCTCCAGAAAAAAAGTGTGAGGAAAAGTCAGATGAGCCTTTCCCCAGGGTGAGAGTCGGGTGGCTAGGAGGGGAAAAGGGAGTTGGATTGGTTTTCCCCACTAAATCTGGTGGGGAAGGGAGAGGAGGTATGTGGAAAGAAGAAAATTAGCAAAGAGATTTCCAGTCCCATTCGGACTCCACAACAGGGAAATCTGTGCAAGTACAAACAAGGTCTAAACCATCCATCTCTTGTCCTGTGATAAAAAGACACCTGTTCTAGCTACCATCTGGAGAGTGCCTTCCATCAATGCCCTTGGATTGGCCAGGAGAAGTGACCTGAATTAATGCCCCATTATTTTCCTGAACCTTATGAACTGCTCCACGGTGACATCCCCACTCAGGACACTCATATGTCCCCAAATTAGACTGAATCACCCACATTACCCTATTGCAGCCTTTGCAGAGTAATTTTTCATATCCTGCCTCATACTTGTACACATATGCCAATCACACTTTGTTTATTCCTCTATTATAAGGGTTGCCACCTACTGCATGCAAATAATGAATCATGGAACACTACATCAAAAACTAATGATGTACTGTACGGTGACTAACATAACATAAAAAAAAAGATGGTCACATAAAGAATAAGTGAAATAGAGGATATCTTAGGATGTTCTGGTCTAAAAATTGTCCCTAAACTGGTATACTGACTGGTATAAGATTTCTTTTCATCCAAAGAATAAATCAGCTGGGAATAAAGTGACAGGGTCTTCACGGAGTCTGACTGTGCATAACAAAATGACCCCCAAAAATACTGAAGTTGGTTTGCTAATTGAATCTCTTCTCTTTTAGAGATGCATACCAAATCATTGCTTAGAGGTCAGACAGATTTAGGTACTAATTTCTTCTTTGTCACATACTATCATTGTGACACTAAGCTAAATATTCTGTGTGACTTATTTTCCTCTTTTAAATATGGGTGAGATAATACCTATTGCATAGAATGTTGTATTAATGAGATAAAATATGGAAGAAACAGTGCAAAGAATAGATGTGCATATGTAATAGCTAATGTATTAAATGAGTATGAGTAGTATAGAAGAGTGAGGAACTCCATCAACTAGCAATTCAAGTATTCATTATTTGTAAAACCATCTCCAATTACAGGAATAAATAGTTAACTATATGCCTTTTAATCTATTTAATAAAAACACATATTACAATAATATTTATTTTATATATATTTCTCTATTTGACAAATACACATTTAATCATTTCCTTTAAATTTAATAGTTTATTACTTCCTTATAAAGAAATTTGCAATTAACACAAAAGAGCTAGAAAATGGAAATTACAGCTTCTCTCCCAAAGTCTGAGAAAAATAAAAGGAACATTCAAAAATTAAATTAGAAGAATAAAAATTTTAAAGCAACATTAAATATTTGGGCCTGCTATCAGTATCCAAAAAATAATCTTTTTAAGTCATTTTGTCTAAATGAGTTTGCATATGTAGAATATTTATTCTCTAATTTGGTCCAGATGAGATTACAATTGGTATGAAATGAAAGCTAGTATGCTAAATACATATTCAGAGCCAAAAAGATTGAATCAATACTATGGAATAACTGACTGTATAACCATCAACATACACCAAAAGGAATTCTCTCTACCTGCTCTAAACATAAAGCTATACAAGGAAATGTGCAGAGATTTGATCTCAAAGATGATTATAATAGGGGCACCCGGGTGGCTCAGTGGCTTAAGCCTCTGCCTTCAGCTCAGGTCATGATCCCAGAGTCCTGGGATCGAGCCCCACATTAGGCTTTCTGCTCAGTGGAGAGCATGCTTACCCCTCTCTCTCTGCCTGCTTCTCTGCCTACTTGTGATCTCTCTCTCTCTGTCAAGTAAATAAATAAAAAATCTTAAAAATAAATTAAAAAAATAAATAAAATGATGATAATATTTGAAGAAAGCTGTTAAATCTAATTGTTTTATTAAAAAGCTGTACATTTTTCAAAATGTATAAAATACATATAAAGTTTGGACTTTGGCCTTGTCAAGCTTAAAATTCTTCAGTATTTCTAAAGTTTAGACACCCATCACCAGTGTCATTCTCAGGCCAACTGTGCAACTCCTAATAGTAAAATTTCTATTTCCCTTTTTCCCTGCCTTGAAGCCCCATCAGGTTTTCAGGCTTTCCATGTGTCTCCCTTGCTCAAAGCTTCTTATCCAGCTTACTATGGGATTAACACTGTGCTAGGCCCCATGCTGAGCCCTTTCATGCATTCAAATCCTCTTCAAAATTAAATGTCATGGGATATGAAAACAGGCTTCAGTAACTTTCTCAACAATTCTACAGTTAGTAAGTGGTAAAGCCCAAGCTTGCAGCCTAACTCCATGCCCTTTTTTTTTTTAAGATTTTTATTTATTTATTTATTTATTTATTTGATAAAGAGAGCGAGATTACAAGTAGGCAGAGAGGCAAGCAGAGAGAGAGGAGGAAGCAGGCTCCCCACTGAGCATGGAGCCCCATGTGGGGCTCGATCCTAGGACCCTGAGATCATGACCCGAGCTAAAGGCAGAGGCTCTAACCCACTGAGCCACCCAGGCGCCCCCCTAACTCCACACTCAATCACCACTCTCCATGATTTTCAAAATTTTTCTTAGCTTCAGAATGAAAACTCATTCAGAAGTTCAGTATGTACACTAGATAAATTTGAACTAAACCCCTTTGAATGAAGGTGATAGGTTGAGGATCTTAACCTATTCCTTTGTCCTATGCTTCTAGAAGGAACTCCAAGGACAACAGATTAAAAAACGCTACTCTCAATCTTTTCTTCACCCAAAATAGACCTGCCTGGGCCAATTTCCTCCCAGAAGCACCAACCTGAACCTACTGATTTCTTCAGTGGGGTAAATAGCAAATGCTTCCTGGGCCTGTATCACATTCCCATTTCACCTGGAGTTGTGGGACGGAGTTCAGACACCTGACATTTCCAGGTTTCTGCCAAGCCCCAGAATCTTTTTTCACCGTTGTGGGAGGACACCATATCTTTCTGCAGCAAAACTCACTAAATGCAGGTAGTTAATGCACACTTCGGACAGTAGATGGGACTAGATGGACAAATGATCCAACCTCCTGCTTTCCAGATGGACTTGTCATAATTTGAGCCCCCATTGCCTGAGGTAGCAATCTCCATTGACTTCTGCTCTTTTCCTCCGTACTCTTTTTACTCCCTCACTCTTGAATCCTGCATCACCTCACAAATAAGCTGCCTCGCCCAAGTCCTTGCCTTCAGTTCTGCTCTCAGGAGATTCACACTGAGTCAGGATATGCTGAAGTGTATGAGGCACCCCTAAAATGAAAGGAATCAGCACCATCCAACACAGCCACACTGTGGGGAAGTAGTATCAGGAGCTCTCCTAAAGAAGAAAGGCCAACAGGTACACGAAAAGGTGCTCAACATCACTAGGCATTACTGAAATGGAAAATGAAACCACAGTGAAATATCACCTCGCATCTGTTAAAATGGCCACCATCAAAAAGATAAAAGGTAACAAATGCTATGGAGGATGTGGGCAAAGCAGAGCCCTTGTGCACTGTTGGTGGGATTGTAAACTGGTGCACCCACTATGGAAAAACAATATGGAGCCTCCTCAGAAGTTAAAAATAAGCCTACTATATGATCCAGAGGCTCCACTTATTGGACTATACCCAAAGGAAATGAAAAGATTAAGTTGAAAAGATACTTGCCTCCTCATCTTCATAACAGCATTATTTACAATGGCCAAACCATAAAAACAACCTAAGTGTCCACTGACAGATGAATGGATAAAGAAGCTAAGGTATATATACACGATAGAATATTATTCAGCCAAAAAAAAAGAGAGGAAATTCTACCATTTGCAACAACATAGAGGGATGCTGAAGGTATTATGCTAAATGAAATAACTCAGAGAAAGACAAATATTTTATATGAATATTTTATAATGTCACTTATATGTGGACTCTAAAAATAAAATAAAATTAAAAAAAACAAACTCGGATGAAAAAGAGATCACACTGTGGTTACCAGTGGTGGAGCGTGGAGGGAGGGGGAATTAGAGGAAGGTGGTCAAAACATACAAACCTCTAATTATTAAATAAACGTGTACTGGGGATTTAATATACAACATAAAGACCATGGTTAATAGTGCTAAATATGAAAGTTATTACAGTAAGTCCTAAGAGTTCTCATCACAAAGAGAATTTTTTCCGTTTTCCTTTCTTTTCTTTTTTACAGTATCTACATGACAAGAGGGATGGATGTTAATTGAACCTGTTATGGTAATCATCTCATAATATATGTAAATCAAACCATCATTCTGTATACCTTAGACTTACACAGTGATTTATGTCAATTACTCTCAATAAAGCTAGAAAAAAATACTATCCCTATCTTAATTCATAAATGTAATAATCATTTAATGTATGTAGAAGATAGTTCTTAAAATTGATTATTTTTATTTTTTACCTCCTAAATTCTCTTCTCTAAAACCACAACTTGCAACATAATTTTATAAAATATTTTCCTTTTTTCTTTTACCTTAACCTGTGCAATGAGTATTTGTATTTCATAAGTTACATATTTTTCAGTATGATGATTCATTAGGTATGAAGCACAACACTATTCAGTGGCTTCTTTAGAGTATCTAAAATTTTACTCAAATATTCTATATTCAGTAGTTTATTTATAAATAAAATACAATTATGAATTTATAGAGTAGAAAGTACACTTAGATACCCCCCATTCCAATCTCTAGAATCATAGATGGAAGAAAGGATTCTGGGAGAATTTAGGTGACTTTCCTAAATTCTTTAGCTAAGATCTGAATCAGGACTGGAAGATGGCAGCAGAATAGGGAGGAGCCTAGACAAGACCCAGCCCACAGACACAATTAGACAGCTATCAGGTCACCCCAAACACCCCAGAAATCACCCTGAAGACTAACAGAACAGACTCCACAGCTAACAGGAGAGGAGGCCAACTGAAGAAGGAAACTAAATTACTTCAGTAAGGTTTGTTGGTTTCAAGTATAAAGAACATGTTTACTATAGATATGTAAACAATATACAAAGTAAAACATTAAAATAAAATATAATTTTGCTATCCCTGAAATAACAAATATTAATAATTTAATGCATATCTTTGCCTTTCATTTAAAAAAACATATACTAGGCATTTTTGGCTGATAATACTTTTTGAATTTGCATGTCAAAATTATTTGTAAACAGCAGTTTAATACCTGTATAACATGTCTTTCACTTTATATAATTTAACCGATAATTTCCCATTTCTACATATGCAGCATTGTTTTGTTTTGTTTTGTTTTTACTCTTGCTTTGCTTTTTGACATAATTTTTGAGGACTGATTCGTTTTTGCTATAATGAGAAGAAGTTGTCATAAATATATGTAAACAACAACAAAGAGATCTGAATCAGATCTCTCGGCTACTACTCTACAGATGCTTTATTTGGTTTATGATTTGTATTCATAACCGCTCTGAGAATCCATAACATTAATAAATATAAAAGCTGATATATATAAAAACACACATACCTACTCAGACATATTTGCACCTACATTGTGTGTGTGTGTTTTCCTGTTACTCAAAATGAAAACTGCCTGACCTCAAGGGAACCCTTTATACCTTATAGATACGGGCAAATTAGAACAAAAGAGATGTTTAATTATGACATATAAGAAGTAAGTGTAGTCCTGGGGCGCCTGGGTGGCTCAGTCAGTTAAGCATCTGCATTCAGCTCAGGTCATGATCCCAGGGTCCTGGGATCCAGCCCCAAGTCCAGCTGGGCTCTGTACTCAGTGCAAAGTTTTGCTTCTCCCTCTCTCTCTGCCTCCACCCCCCAACCTGAACTTGCTCTCTCTCTCTCTCTCTCTCTCTCTCTCTCTCTCTCTCTCTCTCTCACTTTCTCAAATAAATAAACAAAAGCTTTAAAAAGAAAGGAAAAAAAGGAAGTAAGTGTAGTTCTGTGAGCTTAGATTCCAGATCGGAAGTTACTTATCTAACAAAAACCATCCACATAAATGAAGAAAAAGCCAAGTACGCTGGAAAATTTCGAGGTATGTTAAGTGGACGTTTCCATACAGTTTTTATCAACTGTAGCTGTGCAGAAAAAAATAAAGTCTCATCTACAACTTAGTAGTATGGATGTAGCAATTGAAGCAGTCTTTGTAGGTGTAAGAACTTGCAGTTAAAAACTAAGGCTGAACAAAATTACAATGCATTACAGTGTAGCCCAGAATAGACAGAGATTATCATGATCATAGGGAAGTTCAGCATAACCTGAGCTATGAAGAAGGAAGGAAGGGAGGGAGGAAAGAGTGAGTGAGGGAGGAAGGAAGAAAGGGAGAGGGAGGGAGGGAGAGAGGGCGGATGGAAGGAAGGAAGGAAGGAAGGGAAGGAAAGAAGGAGAGAAAAAATTAAGTTAAAAAATTCAGCTAAGAATAAATGTATTTCAAACAAAATATGACATTATAAACAAAGTTGTTTCAAAGAAACTCCTTTAAAGTAACATTTGTGCTTTGATTTTCTAAATGGAGAAATAATATATTTTATAGACCAAATTAGATGACTTAAAATGTGACTTACTTGTGTTTATTCTAATTTGAGTAAGAATCTGAGTATCAATACATCCCCTCTTATATTATCCTTACTCAGGAATAGTGTTATGAAGATCATTTTCACTTTTTGACATACTTCATTTGAAATCTTGTCTCATCACTGCTTCTGAAAATATTGTTTCAGGTAAGAAGAAAGAAGGTAGAGATGACATTGAAGGTTACAAGCTAATCATGCAGATAATACCTGTGTTCTGTATAATCATTTGGGGGACATTACAATAGTCAAGAATCTTATTCTTCCTTGCATCTCGAAAAACTAAGTTTTGGACAATGCTTACGGAATAACACAAGTCAGTGTGACTAAAACGTGCTAATCAAATTATGAGAGTCCAAATAAAAATAGGGTTTAAATAAAAATGGAGTCCAAATAAATATAGCATTGTGTCATAATGTTTTTAATAATGATAAATAACCACTAATGAGATAAAACCTAAACTAGACCTAAGACCCAGACATACAACAGTTGCTCAATAAATATTTGTTGAATTATTCAGTTGACTTATTTGAAGTTGGAATAGAAAGGATCTTTTATTTGTCTCCCTGATAAAAACTCTGTAATTAAAATCTACAAATTTTTGCTTGACAATTGTAGAATCAGAATAAGAGGATTCACTGCTTCATAAGCCCCTGAGCTGTGATGGTCAAAGCCCTCATCCCTCTAGTAGGGAGGATGGAAAAGGTCAGAATTCTCTGGTGGTCGGTGGTCATAAGGACTCCCCACTCCGGAGACAGAGAGAAACAAAAATCTTGAGCTCCTCTTTTTGAGGCTCTTGGCAAACCCTCTCCCTGTCTGTTAATATATACAATTCTCTTTTGACTGCAGTAGAGTACAACTGATTGAGGTTTCAACTCTCTCAAGTTACACTCATACTTATCCACACTTTCTTGATTCTACACCCAGTGACCCAAGCCCCCAGAGGCACAGTCAGAAACTTTCTTGAATGGCATTGTCAATGGGCTACCCTCAATTATACATTCACACTTAATAGTCTGACACTTCAAATTCTGGGAGTTTACCATGTTCCTATTTTCAGTCTCTACATGTCTGATGTTCTGTTAAGGCCACAGTTTTATAAAGGCAACAGCAAGCAAATAAGGTAAAATTTAGTGTAATGTTCTGGTTATATTACGTTGAATTAAACCTCAAGCAAGTGTCTGTCATTCTCACTTTGTTCTAGAATTTAGGTTGTTTTGAATACTGTTTAAAATGACCAGGCCAACAAGTAGGGTTTATAAAATATTTAATTGCCCCCAGATACATTTACTTTGACATCATTAATCATATTCAGATATGTATCAAAAAATCAAGATAAGAGGTCTTGGAAGTTTGAAAAATTTAAAAATTTTGACATGAACAAACACATAAGAGGATATTTAGTATATCCTCTATATGAAAGCAAGTATATCTAAATAGAAATACATTTTTGCATTTGCTCTTTATTCAACCTTTCTTCCATTTCTTTCTCCTTCCTTGGCTTTCTTTTGGTGATATTCAATAACTAGTAGAGCCAGACAGTAGCAAAAAAAGAAAAAAGTGTTGATCTGTTGATCAAACTATAATTCATTGGTTTCAGATGCTCATTCCCAAGTTATATGTTTGTCCTAATACCATGCTATTTTTTAAACATTTTTCTTGCTGACAAAGCAATAAATGGAGTTCATTCTATCTAATAATTATCTCTACAGTATAGCAATTGTACTTTCCACAGTAATATATAGCTTTTTGAGAGATCTTCAAAACAATTTCTAGATTTTACATTATCTAAAATTGCAGGTTTAATTTCTATTTTAATATACAAGTTGGTGCCATATTTGTTTAACCTGTCAATTTTCTATTATATACCCTATATATCATATGATTCTCCAGTGATCCAGATGGCTAAATGAAGTCTGCCAGAGTTTCTAAAGTGAGTAAATGAAGAACAAACCCAAATTCTGTAGCTGGAACACAGGAAAAATTATTTTAACCTAGAAAAAGCACAGCAGCTGTTATAGACATCCACCTCCAAAGGAAAGAGTCTCAGGATTACTCGCCACCATCATCAGAATGGAATGTTCACTATGCTTCCTTCAACATCCTCATAGCTGAAATCTCACCAAGATGTGTTCGGGAAGTGAAGGTGGGTCTGTATGCCTGCACCCAAATCATAAGGAGAGCTTCTTGTTTAATTCTCTATGATCATTTTAATGTATTTTCTCTCTATCTTTTTAATAGATATATTACATAGTTGAAATTATACATACACCTTCATAATGTACTTTTTATTTAGCAATTTATCATAAGCATTCCATAAGATAACCTTCCACTATTAGCTGAACAATGGAGTTTTATATAATTTTGCTATGATAAATTATGCTATTAAAAATTATCATTTGAGGGCGCCTGGTGGCTCAGTGGGTTAAAGCCTCTGCCTTCGGCTCACGTCATGATCTCAGGGTCCTGGGATCGAGGCCCACATCGGGCTCTCTGCTGGGCGGGGAGCCTGCTTCCCCCTCTCTCTCTGCCTGTCTCTCTGCCTCCTTGTGATCTCTCTCCCTCTGTGAAATAAATAAATAAAATCTTAAAAAAATTATTATTTGCTTTAACTTCTTTTCTTTATTATATTCTAACTAAAGATCTCTAGAAATACAATAATTAGATTAAAAAGGATGACTAATATTGACAGGCAAATTTCCAAAAACTACAATCACCAGTTTGCAAGAATGCCTTAATTAATGCATCTTTATCAGCATTATGCATTATAATTTTTATACTTGCTGATTTGTTAGGCAAAACAAAAAATACATAAAAATATGACCTATTATTTTCTACCTGCACAATGAGAACAAGGACCATATCTGATATTAGTTGCATGCCTCCACTGGCCAACTCAGTGGTTGACACATAATAGGTATTCAATAAATATTTATTAATGAATATTTTTCAATGAACACAGGAATTTGCTATTTTGTTTATTACTCTTAGTTAACATTTTTTGTATATACATTTTTGCATTTATTTTTTCTCCTTTACAAATGAACTTTCCATGTCCTTTATCAATTATTTATTGGGATCATGGTAGTTTTTGTAATTAAGATATAGCAGTTTTGAATATTCATGCATCAAATCAAGTTATAAAACAAAAGCTACCAGATCCAAAGACAACTAAAAAGAAACGAAATTTAAATGGCAGTCTTCAAGAACCAATTATTTATGTTCATTCAAGTAAATAAAAATAAGTGGCATAAAGGAAATCAATTATAATTAAGAAGAATAAAATGTACAATAACGGAGGATGATTACACTTATCGTGGTTAGTATATAAGTAATGTGTAGAATTGTTGAATCACTTTGTACACCTGAAACTAATGTAACATTAGATGTCAACTATACTTTGATAATAAACTTTTAATGGAAAAAACATTATTCATAACTTTATATCTAACAGAGAGTAAGCCCATAGAATACTTTTAAATGTGTTGTATACCAGACCACAACATGCACAGCAGATGTTTCAAGCTGATTCCTTCTCCTGTGGATGTTTTCTTAAACCATTCCTCTACTGGGCCCTTCTGAGTTCAAGTTCTATAATACTAATCATATGTTCTGTTCCTTCATGAGTCTGTTCTTGGTTTTCTGGTGTCACTCTATACAGACTCTCACCATTGGGATCCCATCACTCCCTCTTTTGGGTAAAGCCAAAACCAGATCTACTCTGGCATGCTCTGTCCTATGGGATCTACCTTTGATCCACAGGAAACACTCACAATTCCTTTATTCTATTAAACTGTGGGCCAAAATCTGACTTTCCTCCTTCAATCATAGACTACCTCAGCTTGTCAGGTATGAGTAAGACAGCCCCCTCAACTCTTGCCTCCCTTTGTGTCTGAGATGTAGGTAGGGATTCACAGAATGACAACAGAAGTCTACCAAAACAATTTTCTCACAAAGCCCTTCTCACTCTTTGACCTCTTTTCTTTCATTTTCCTTATTTTTTTTAAGATTTTATTTATTTATTTGACAGAGAGAGACAAAATATAAACAGGGGGAGCAGCAGAGGGAGAGGGAGAAGCAGGCTCTCCACGGAGCAGGGAACCTGATGGGGGACTTGATCTCAGGACTCTAGGATCATGACCTGAGCTGAAGGCAGATGTTTAACTGAATGAACCACCCAGGCACCCCTTTGACCTCTTTTCTATATCCTTGATCTGGCCAAAGCCTCCAAAGTCATGAATGTACTTCTTGACATTTTTCTCTATAACAGATGAGTATAAGGATTTAGCTCACCTTTACTTTGGCATTAGAAATTGGTTGTACTGATGCCTTATTAAAATGATGCAGGAAAAGTCTTCTTCACACATTCAACAAAAACAGTATGCAATCAGAAATCAATGCAACTCTATCTGATGAGCTAAAGCCAGGCAAGCCCAAGCACAGAACACAAAAGAAAATTCTATGTACACAGTATGGCACGAATTCAAAAATAAAAAGGAAGAAGGGGAGGATGAAGAGGAAAAGAAGGAAAAGAAGCAATAGTAAGAAAAACATTGTCTTCAATGGCTACTCTGTACACTAACAAGTTTCGTGAAGAATAAATTAAGAAAACAATTCCATTTACAATAGCATCAGAAAGAACAAAATACGAATAAATTTAACCAAGGGGAAAAAAAGGCCTGTACACTGAAAACTATAAGACATTGATGACAAAAAATGAAAATATATAAATATATGGAAAAATCCTATGTTCTTGAGTTGGAAAAATTAATATTGTAAAAATGTTCATACTAACCAAATCAATGTATAGATTCAATGCAATCCTTATCAAATTTCCAAAGGCATTTTTCACAGAAATAGAAAAAACAACTCTAAAGTTTCCAGGAATTTCACAAAAGACCCCAAATAGCCAAAGCAATCTTGAAAGAGAAGAACAGACCTGAAAGCATCACATTTAATTATCTCAAACTACAGTACAAAGCTATAATAATCAAAATTGTATGGTATTGGCATAAAAACAGATTCATAGACCAAGGGAATAGAATACAGAGCCCAGAAACAGACTCACACAACTAACATGCTCAATATTACTAATCTTCTGGGAAATGCAAATCAAAACCACAATGAACCATCACCTCCTATCTGTTAGGAAGACTTGTATGAGAAGGACAAAGAGATAAAAGTATTGTTTAGGAGAAGAGGGAACCCTTGTACACTGTTGGTAGGAATGTAAACTACTACAGCCATTTTGGAAAATAGTATGGAGGTTTTTCAAAAATTTAAAAATAAGACCACCATATGATCCAGTAATCCTACTTTCAGGCATGTATCCAAAAGAAATAAAACCAGTATTTCAAAGAGTTATCTGCACTATGTTCATTGCAGCATTACTTACAATAGCCAAGACCTGGAAACAACCTAAGTGTCCACCAAACAAATTAGTGGATAAAGAAGGTGTGGTATATATGTATATACCATACATACATATATATATTTATATATTATTCAGCAATGAGAAAGAAGGAAATCCTGTTATTTACAACATGGATTAGATATCATGCTAAGTAAACAATCCAGACATAGAAAGACAAATATGTATGATGTCACTTATATGTGGAATCTAAAAAGTTGAACTCAGAACTAAAAATTAGAATGGTGGTTACCAGGGGATAGAGGATAGATGTTGGGAAGATGTTGGTCAAAGGGGATAAATTTTCTGTTATAAAACAAATAAGTTCTGGGGACCTAATGTACAGTATAGTGACTATAGTTAACAATACTGCATTGGATACATGAAATTTGCTAAGATAATAAATTTTAACTATTCTTACCACACACACACACACACACACACACACATGCAGTCACACACACACACAAAAGGTAACAATGTGAGATGATGGATGTATGAATTAATTTGTGTGGTAATCATTTCACAATGTATGCTTGCTTATTAAACTATCACATACATCTTATATATATATACAATTTTATGTCAATTATACTTCAATAAAGCTAGAAAAATTAAAAATATTAACAATAAAAAATCCATATAATATTCTTAATCTTCACTCTAAGCAATATTCTCCCTCTAACATTTATTTGCTTTAATTTTGACTCCCTCAAATAAACCTGAACAAAAAAAACCTGTCAAATGGACAATAAATATGATCTCTTTTCCCACAGAATAAAAGGCAACACAGAGTTAATTCCAATTTCTTTAGGAAATTTTATTGACTCTATCTGCCTTAAGTGTTTAAGCAGCCACATTGATTATTCAATTGCTTGAAGATTTAGGAGGAATTGACTAACTGGAAATAAACTACATACACATAGATTTGTAGACAAGCAGTTAACTCATGGCTTAGAAGTTGTAACAGTGTTGATAATGCTCTCTCCTTCTTACAATTGCTTCTTGTTATCCCTGTGTGCTTCCAATGTAGGGCAGAAAGAAGCCTTAGATGAAAAGTAAAATAGTTTAAGTAAACTTTTTGTCAAAACAACTGATCACTAACAAAAGTGATGATAGTAGTATTTTGATTTTGATTTATGGGATAAGAAGATGTAATACTTAGCCTCAAGCTGATGGTTGAGGTTACATTTAACCTCAAATAGACAAGGCAAGACACAAAAACATGAGACATATGTACTAAGAGAACATAGGAATGGGACAGAAATGTGTCTTTGTCTTATATCATGTCCATTGAATCCCAGAAACTGTCTTTAATCTAATGCCCCTGTTTTCTTCAACTTCCAAGGCCTAATACTCCTGGGTCTTTCCTTCAAAATATCACTTTTGCCCCAGCTTCATACTGCATGCCTTCAGCCAGTGACCCCAACATTCATTCCGCTTACACAATGAGGTGCATCCAGGACCAAAGCATTGGCCAAATCTAGTCTCCACTCCCTCCTGAGGAAAAGAGTTAAAATAGAAGCTGTGCAGCAGCTAAAATGGAGGTCTGAATGGAAAGCCAAAATAGTGATCAGTATAAAATTCAAGTACCCCAATAGATGTCAGATCACTGTAGTACTGATTATACATGCAAAAGAGAAAATAGTATTAAGGAATGAAAAAAATAATTTAAAACCAAAATTCTACCAAATGCTTATACACAAAGTACTTCATTGTAGCACTAGTCACAACAGCCAAAAGGTAGAAACAACCCAAATGTCCATCAACAGATGCATGGATAAACAATATGGTATGTATAAGAAATGGAATATTATTCAGCCATTAAGAAGAATAAAATGCTGATACATGCTACAACAAGGATCTCGCAGATGTTCTACTAAGCGAAACAAATCAGACACAGAAGGTCATATAAAATATGATTTCATTCATATAAAATACCCAGAATACACAAATCCATAGAGACAAAGAGCAGATGCTGCCAGGGGCTGGAGCAAGAGGAAGTGGAGAATGACTGTTCAATGGGAATGAAGTTGCATATGGGATAATGAAAATGTTTTTGAGCTAGACAGAGGTGGTAATTGCACAACATTATGAATGTACTAAGTGCTACTGCATTGTATACTTTAAAAGAGATAATTTTATGTTATGAGAATTTCAGCTCAGTTAAAAACAAAACAAAACTATTTTTAACCATTTCTGCTTTCTGAAACCAGTGGCATCATTCAGATTGTAAACTGAATCTAGGTCCTCCTCCCTTCTTTCTACAGAGGGATGATGGAGGAAGAAAGGAAAGGAAGACATTTCAAGTCTCTGTAAATTCTTTATTGTGGCTAGTGGTTTGTTATAACAAAACACCCTGAAAGCTCCAGAAGGAACTGAGTAAGAGTAACAACGGAGAAGGATTTGAGAGGGAGTGAATGGAGAAAATTCCACCAGTAAGAGGCCCGAGCTCATGGGCAGAGTTGGTCCATGAGAAAGTCTTGATGTTAGGAGAACCAAGTAACATTTAAGAGCAGATATATCAAATATCCCAGTGCAGTTTGTGGAAAGGAAATTTAGTGATTCTCTGCACTGAGCACAAAGCAGGGTGGAGATCAGACCTGTATGTGACACCCAACAAGAATAAGAATTTAAAGCCAAAGTGATGACAAAACTCAAAACTCACTTGAGAATCCACAGAAATCTAGCTATTACATTGGATCTCCTCCCCATTGTATGGCCTTGGAATTACACCTTCAAATAACTGGATCACAAAAATGGTCAACCACCTTTTTCAAAAAAGAATGAAATGCATTTAATTGTATTTATATTAATAATACTAGTATATTAAGAAAATGCAAAAGTTTAAAAAAATTTATATGTTATTATTTCATTTTACTTGTGCTTTAATTTTCATTTGTGTGGACTTTTATATTATATATTAATGCCAAAATTTTTAAATAAATAAAAGCAATATAATTTGGAGAAGTGTGCTTTAAAATATTTTACTAATAAGGGATGCAATTTGGAAAATGTGGAGAGTATTGCTTCAAATGATAACATTTTAGCTCATATGGCTATTTATTCTTGTTAAATTAAAATTCATAGAGAAAGAGCAAAAGTTCCCTTTTCCAAGCCATTCACTGTGAACGCATCTTATTTATATTTAAGTGACTTGGTGAAGTTTCTGTCAGTAAAACTTCATCAGGATCCCCATTTGTTAAAGGCATAACATCCCATGCTTTCAGTTGGCTTTGCCACACCAGCCTCTGGTATCTCCATGGCAAAGGAACCTGGTCCCACAAAACACTGACTTGCCTCCTTCTGTTGCGTAGAGATAACAGTTTATCACTGCTGTGATAATCATATCTGTGTGAAATTCCTTTTCAAATCTATGGCTTCCAACAGTTTCAGAGAAGAAAAAATCCATAAGCTGTTCGAAAACCTTTTGATTTAGATCAAAGTCTCAAGAACTGTTGAGCCCAATTTAAGTTTTTTGTAGCAACATATTTTCAAGCATCTATGATACCCTTTGCTAAAAATGTTTCACTTTGTTTCTCCCCAAACAACAATGTACATTTATAGTTATCTCTTTTACAAATCCTAAACTTTATTTCACTTATCAGTTGTCGGGGTTTTTACCCTAGAGCTATGCAGCACTCAGGAATAGTCTCCCTACCGATGTGTCTATATGTAAGATTTTAATCAGAAAAATAGTTGTGTACAGGCTTTACTTTAATGGGAAAAAAATCACATATAACAAAATAGCTTATTCACTCCTTTTCATGGGTGCTATGGGGTCGATTATAGACTGCCTATAGTTCTGCAGACATGAGCCTCAGGTCTTTTATAGTACCTATAGAAGGATATGATAGATATACACAGGTTTGGGATTCACAAAATGGGCATTTGTGAATTCAAATTCTGTCCTTGTCACACGTAGTTGTAACTTTCTTCTCCAGTTCTTCACATATAAAGGAGTGTTTATGTTTAAAAAATCTAACTTATAAGGTTAATGAAAAGCATTATATGAAATAGCTATAAGTGTCTTGTGTATTGAAGGTGTCAACAGGACCCTCATATCTCATTTAATTACATTATTCTTTGCACCATCATCTAATTCCCCTTGCAGACATTTTTTTTTTTAATAAATGGCAATTCATCCCTACAATTCCATCTAGTTCCAACACCTCTGGAAATATTCTTAATAAAATCTCACCACTCTCTGATCTGTTTCCTTCATTTGTTGTAGGTTTGATTTGCAAATTGGGGACAATAATTTTGGAAATATAAAACCAATATATGGTTATGATCCCATAAATCATGTCCTCCTACAATGCTCAGACATTAAGTATTAGTTTGAGATTTACTGCATCAGGAAGCAGAGGATGGGTTCAAAGAAGGTCATGAAGTAAAAAACAAATGTATACATCATAGAGAAACTCTCCTTCAACAGAGGAAAGAAGATTGCAAGAGATAAGCTAAAAGGGATAGCAACTACCAAGAGGAGAGCAAAAAGGTAGGATGTCAAGCTCTTTATTATTCCCTCAATTTATTAGCAAGAGTCAGTGACATGAAAGCATAAAACAGGGTAAAGTTGAAATTCTATAGGCTTTTGCCTCACTCACTACTAGAGATTCTAGAGGAAAATCCTCTACCACAATATGAAACAGCTGCAACAAATTAGAAATTGTGTGGAGAACTTTTAGGCCAAAGAAGGTAGGATGAAGCATCCCTCTCCAGTGACTCCTTTGAGTCCAGGGGTCATGAAAAATATCCAAGTGTTCACACATAGTCTGAAGCCAGTGGGTCTGAAATAAGGCCATTATGGTGAGGGGTGAGGTGATTCAAGGTCTTGGAGTTTGAGGGATGACATGGCTAAATCTCAGAGGACCTCCAGGAACAGCAGATTCCAAGATGGTGCCTAGTCCACAGCTGGAGAGAGACATTCCCCTATTCATTGGTCTTGCAGAGAGGCCAGAATATGAGTCTCACCAGCTCAAAACACAGCAACATATGCCAACAAGCCCATGCTGACCAGGGAAGACAAGAGGGAACTCAGATAATAGCAGTGGACCCTCATTTACACAAATCATCCCTCTTCTCAGTAAGGTCAAGTAAACTTCCTCCTACCTATAGAACCCAGAATATAGAAGAGGGGAAAACAGTAACAGATTTAATAGGGATAAGAACTTTGGAATAACTATTGCCAGTTTTAAAGTTGCTATTTATCTGTTTTAAATCTGAAGAGAGTAATAAATCTTTAATTAGAAAGCTTATTTCCCTACTATCCCCTCAAGCCATATACCTCAGCTACTACCAATGGGACCTTAAAATCAAAATGTTTCAGAAAATTTAAAATTATTTTTTTGGAAGATGTACATCTAAATGTTTAAGTGTATGAGCCAACACAAAGGATCTGGTTGTCGAAAGGATGAGATTCCCACAAATTATAGATCTTACTCACTATCAAACTTTAGTAATAATTTCGAGGATACACAAAATTAAGAGCCACAGTCAAAGCAGGGAGATAACTCAGATATCTTGCATGGTTCCCCAAGTTCTTTTTTATGCATCATGTGCATGTTGCTGGCTGAAAATAATAGATGAGACCTCTTCGTCTACTGCAGGTCTCTTAAAACAATGAGGAGCATTTAAGCTATAAAACATTTTGTATCAAATCTTTACATGGCCTGTGTGTCAAGACATTTCAAAGAATCCATAGTTCATAAATTCAAACAGACAAATGAGATGAATAAAACAGCAAAGATGACTAATAAGAAGACATATAGATAAATATGAATACAAATAAACACAAATCAAAAGAAAGCTTGAGTGTCTATATTAATATTTGATAAAATCAATTTCAAAACAAAAAATATATATTTACCAAGAATGAAGAACTTCATTTCATAATGATAAAGGAGTTAAATGATCAAGAGAATTTAATAGTTGTTAGAGCTTATGTACCTAATAACAGAGCTTGAAAACACATAAAGCAAATCTGATAGAACTATAAGGCAATACAAAGATAGACAAATACACAATCAGAGTTGGAGATATTAATACCTGTTTCGATAATATATAGGAATATCTAAACCAAAAATCAGTAAGGATATTGTTGTGGGTTAAATTGTGTCCCCTCAAAAAGGTACATGTTGAAGTCCTAACCTTCAATATCTCAGAATATGACCTTATTTGGACATAGAACACTACAGAGGTAGTTAATTAAATTAAAATGAGGTCTTACCAGTGTAGGATAGGTCCCCAGTCCAATATGAGTGGATTGGATCATAAAATAAGAAAATTTTGACACAGACAGAGACAAGCATGTTATGTGAATTTTACAGTTATGTTACCACAAGTCAGGGAAATACCAGAAGCTAGAAGAGAGGCTTGGAATAAATCTTTTCCCTAAGACCTTCAGAAGAAGGATGGCTCTGCCCATACCTTGACCTCAGACCCTTGAATATTCAGTTTGCAGTATTTCCTTACAGAAGCCCTAGCAAACTAATACAGATATAGAAAATTTGAATAACACTAACAACCAACTTGATCTAATTGACATTGATAAAACACTCTACCTAACAACAGCAGAATATACATTTTTTTAAAGTGCAAACAGAACATTTTCTAAGATAGACCATATTCTGGGCCATAAAACCAAGGACATAGGTTATACAAAGTATATTCTCTGACCACAAAAGAATTAAACTAGAAATAAATAACAAAAAGTCTTATGTTTTCTTTTTCGACACATAAGTTATGATTCAATACTTATATATTGTGGCACACGATGTACAGATGATCATCTGGTAGATTTAAAATTATAGATATAAAATGAAGAATTGGTGGCACCTAGGTGGCTCAGTTGGTTAAGCAGCAGACTCCTGATATCAGCTCAGGTCATGATTTCAGGGCCATGATACTGAGGCTTGCATCAGGCTCTGTGCTCAGTGGGGAGTCTGCCTGAAATTCTCTCTCCCTCTCTTCCTCTGCCCCTCCCCTGTGTGCTTTCTCTTTCTCTCAAAGAAATAAAACGAAATCGTAAAATAAAATAAAATAAAATAAAATAAAATAAAATAAAATAGAACTGGGGAGAGGCTAATAAAATGTTCTTCCACTTGAGCTCAGAAAGGATCTAGGCAGAATCTCTTGTAAACTGCATACCACAATCAACCAGAAAACTCAGGATTAAATTATAAAATTATG
Organism: Ailurus styani; assembly: GCA_002007465.1. Classification (NCBI taxonomy): domain Eukaryota; kingdom Metazoa; phylum Chordata; class Mammalia; order Carnivora; family Ailuridae; genus Ailurus; species Ailurus styani. The sequence goes on from LNAC01000031.1 coordinate 1,746,470, forward strand.
TGACAGTATATGCACTTAAAAATGCATTATGGCCTTGTTTATAACCACAAAAACTAGAAGCAATTTAAATATCAACATTAATTATTTTAGTAACAAAAAAGTGAACATGAAAAAAAAATGCCATCTGAGTAAGTTTTAGAATGTTAATTCCTTACCAGTACTGCAAATCCATGAAGGGCTTACTTTATACTCCAGGAAATTCTTCATTAACTAAAAAATAATTTTAAAAGGTGAATGTTATAATCCAAAACCATGAATTTTGGGGAAAGTATAAAGTTGACAAAACACTTTTTTAAAGATTTATTTATTTATTTATTTTAGAGAGAGACTGTGGATGCATGAGCCTGCACCTGTGGGGGGGAGGAGGGCCAGAGATAAAAAGAATCTTCAAGCAGACTCCCTGCTGAGCATGCAGCCCAAATTGGAGCTCTATCCCATGACCCATGAGATCATAACCTGAGATGAAACTAAACGTCAGGTGCTTAACTGTCTGAGCCACCCAGGTGACCCAAGTTGATAAAACATTTAATAATCCCTTTAAGCCACAGGATAGTAATAAAATCACTACCACTTTACATTTGCATAGGGACTCTAACTTACAAAGTGAGTTTTCATAAATTACCTGATGAAAGTTTCAATATATCCATAAAATAAACAGGATAGGGAATATGCTGACTTTTCAGAGGAAGAAATCAAGGCACAGAGATTAAGAAAATGTAAACGTTGGAGCTAGGAATCAGTTCTTTTAATGCCTAAACCATTTGGTTACTCAACTATGTATACTGACAATGAATATTTTCTTTGATCTAAGGGAGAAAGTTTATATATGAAAGTAGATAACTTATCAATACATTTTATCTCATAACCAAAAATGTATCAAAAGAAAAAAAATTGCTCCAAATTACATTTGGAAAATTGAGTGATATCTATGTTGTTTATTACAATCCCGAAATGAATGATTTACAAAACTCAAACAAAAATCGCAATGTCATGTCCAAATACAGGACAAATAGCTGACTAATTTTCTCTCACATGTACCTACCCAATTTTCTCTTCCATTGCTAGAGTCCCTGAATCCCATTACAGTGTAATCAATGTAATGAATGCAGAAATAAATAAATAAAACGAAGCAGGCTTTGCCTCACAGCAGATATTTGCATTATATCCATGAGAATTTGTTGTTATTTTTAAATTAGCTGCAGAAGAGCTTTTTTATTCCCTCTTAAATGTAAGAGAAATAGTCAAACCAAAAAAAATTCCATTTTTAATAAACAAATATTACATTAACAAAGGTCAACCATATCTATTTCTCTTATTACATACATGCAGATTTTGATACAGGGCAAACTTTAATTTTCAATTAAAAATGAAAACAATGCTTGCCCTACATTTTAACTATTCAGATCTCCCACAAATACAGAAGATATTAAAACTGCATTATACTTGTTTGCATAATAAAGAAAATTATAAATTCAAAAGCTTTAATGGCATATCATTCAGTTTTTCTGACTAATTTATTGCTCACATTAATACCCCATTAACCAAAACACCAGCCAAGAGCCAAAAAATAAACCAGGTATTATAGTGGGAAAAAAATTGAACTTTGGAGTCAGATGAAATGATTTCGAATCCCAACACAATCACTTACTAGCAAGGTGATCCTGAACAAGTTGCTTAGCCTCATCTATAAAACAGAGGTAATGATAGCTATTTCTTATGATTGTATGGCTTAAATAAGAAGTGAAGAAAGCATGTGGGATGGCTTATGCATATAATAAGTACTCAGTTGCTATTATTGTTATTAAGCTGCTACTTCATAAAACTAAAATTTTACTCACAGGAAAACCATGGAGATAATAACCAAGGACCTATTTTCTCTTGTACACATGGCTCTAAATATCTTACTTTTCCTAATTCTCAGTACTAATTTTTCATTCACTCATCCAGCAAATATTTATTAAATTCCAACTATGTGTCAGGCATTGTTTTAAGCATTGGGGATACAATAGCATTTGTTTATGATACAAAGTAAAACAAAATTCTTTGCTCTCATAAGCAATATAAAAGGTACAGAAATAAAAATTGTAGTTTGTTAAATAGTAATGAAGGCTAACAGGAACAGAGAATAGAAACTGCTATGGTAGGGTGTGAGGGTCCAACATGACCTAACCTAAGAAAGTGGTATTTAAGTAGACACATTCAAGAAACAAAGGAAGAAACTAAGTAAAGTTGTCGGATTATAGTTATATAAGGCTCATTAAGATCTTGAAGGGTCATTTAGAGTAGGGAGTATATAGAAACTCAGAGAAGATGACTAGGACCTGGGCCCTTTATCACTTAGAACTCAGAGAAATGGGGGGAGGGAGGGAGCAGCAGAGAAGACTAAGAAGAAAAGGTCAGTGGGATAGGAGAAGAGTTAGGAAAAGTAGTTGTCCAGAAAGTCAAGCAAGAAAAGTGAATCAGAGCAAAGTAAGAGATCAGTGGTATGAAATATTTTAGAAGAATTAAGTAACATAAGCACTGAGATTTGCATTGTATTTAACAATTTGGAAGCCACTGGTGACCTAGATAAGAGATGTTTCACTAGAGTGGTAGAGCAAAAGACAGATTAGAACTAATTTAAGGAGCAAGATGGGGGAGGAGTAGGAGACCTAAATATCATCAGGTCCCAGGAATTCAGCCAGATAGTTATCCAACCATTCTGAACACCTACAAACTCAACAGGAGATAGAACAGAAGAATTCTAAGAACAGAAAATAGACCACATTCCAGAAGGTAGGACATCCGGAGAAGTGAATCTGAAGGGACAAGAAGATAGACTGCGGAGGGAGGGGCCGGCTCCTGGCAAGTAAGAGAGCAGTGGAGCACAAAATTGAAACTTTTAGAAGCTGCCCCACTGAGGGACATTGCTCCAGAGGCTAAGTGGGGGGTGGAGCCCTTGCTGGGACAGTATGGTCTCAGGACCCTCGGGGTCACAAAAAGACCGGGGGAGTCTGAGTGTGGCAGAGGTCCCAGGTATCAGAGCAGAGAAGCAGACTTCAGAGACGGAGCCGAGCAGTGGGCTCTCAGCTCGGGGTTACCTTAAACCATGATCCAAGGCACAGTAGGGCCACTGCTCTTCAAGCAGGGACCCCACAAGTGGCAGATCTGAAGAGACTCCCTCCTTCCCCCTCCAGGAGGACCAGCATGGGGGCGTGCTGCAGGAATCTGCTAGGTTTGGAGACTCCAAATGGGGCCAAGTGCCAGAGATAGAAATGCTCAGTCACAGGCTGGGTGAGCTCAGAGTCCAGCCAGAGACCAGGGAGACGGGAGGGATTGACTGCTTTTCTCTGAGGGTGCACTGAGGAGTGGGGCCCTGAGTTCTCGCTCCTATGGGGCTACAGATTGGGAGGTCAATATTTTCATTCCCGTCCTCCAAAGCTGTATGGAAAGCATTCAGGGAATAAAAGCTGCCGAGAGCTAAACTGAGCAGATTACTTCGCCTGGCTCGGGGCAAGGGCCATGCAATTCTGCCTTGGGCAAAGACATTTGAAAATCACTGCAACAGGCCCCTCCCCCAGAAGATCAGCAAGAACATCCTGCCGAGACCAAGTTCACCGATCAATGAGAACAGCGGAAGTCTAGAGCTAGGGGAAAGCAACACATAGAATTCATGGATTTTTTTCCCATGATCATTTAATCTTTCAAAATTAAATTTTTGAATGTAATTTTTTCTTGTTCTTTTGTTAAAAATTTTCCTCTCCTATTTTAACGTTCTTTAAATATTTTATCAATACCTTTTTAAAAATCTTTTTTAATTTTCATTGTTATAGTCATATTTTATCCCTTCATTGTACTTAAAGTTATTTTTTATGTACATATAGGGTTTTTTTCCTTTAAAATTTTGGGACACAATTTCTTCTAATAGATCAAAATATACCCTAAATCTAGCACATGGCTTTGTTCTAGTCTTCAGCCTGATCACATTCTTCCCTATTTATTTATTTTTTTTATTTTTTCAACCAACTTCTTATCAATTCCTTTTTTAGAATCTTTTTAAATTTTCATCTTCGCAGTCATATTCCATCCCTTCATTGTGTTTAGCCTTATTTTTGTATATATATAAGTTTTTCTTTAAAATTTTGGGAGGTAGTTTCTTCTAACAGACCAAAATACACCCAAAATCAAGTGTGTGGCTCTGTTCAATTCACCAGTCTAATATATATATATATATTTTTTTTTTTTCCTCTTTTTCCCCCCCTTTCTTCTCCCCCATTTCAGGTCTCTTCTAATTTGGTTAGTGTATATTTTTCTGGGGTCGTTGCTACCCTTTTAGTNTTTTTTTCCTCTTTTTCCCCCCCTTTCTTCTCCCCCATTTCAGGTCTCTTCTGATTTGGTTAGTGTGTATTTTTCTGGGGTCGTTGCTACCCTTTTAGTATTTAGTTCTCTCATTCATCTATTCTTATCTGGATAAAATGACAAGGCAGAAAAACTCACTACAAAAAACAAACAAACAAACAAACAAACAAAAAAACAAGAGGCAGTACCAACGACTAGGGATCTAATCGATATGGACATTAGTAATATGACAGAACTAGAGTTCAAAATAACAATTATCAAAGTGCTAGCTGGGCTTAAAAAAGCATGGAAAGTATTAGAGAATTCATTTCTGGAGAAATAAAAGAACTAAAATCTAACTAAGTTGAAATAAAAAAAAGCTATTAATGAGGTATAATAAAAAATGGAGGCTCTTACTGCTATGATAAATGAGGCAGAAGAGAGAATTAGTGGTATAGAAGACCAAATGGTGCAGAATAAAGAAGCTGAGCAAAAGAGAGACAAACAACTACTGGATCATAAAGGGAGAATTCAAAAGAAAAGTGATACCATAAGATGAAACAATAGTAGAATAATTGGGATCCCAGAAGAAGAAAGAGAGAGTGGCAGAAGGTATATTGGGGCAAATTATAGTAGAGAACTTCCCTATTTGGTGAAGGGAACAATCATCAAAATACAGGAGGCACAAAAAAACCCCTCAAAACCAATAAAAATAGGTCCACACCCTGTCATCTAATAGTAAAACTTAAAAGTCTCAGTGACAAAGAGAAAATCCTGAAAGCAGCACAGGACAAGAGGTCTGTAACATAAAATGGTAGAAATATTAGATTGGCAGCAGACCTATCCACAGAGACCTGGCAGACCAGAAAGGACTGGCATGATATATTCAGAGAACTAAACAAGAAAAATATGCAGCCAAGAATACTATTTCCAGCAAGGCTGCCATTGAAAATAGAAGGAGAGATAAAACCTTCCAGGACAAACAAAAATTAAAAGAATTTGCAAACACCAAAGCAGCCCTACAGGAAATATTGAAAGGGGTCCTCTAAGCAAAGAGAGAGCTTAAAAATAACAGACCAGAAAGGAACAGAGACAATATACAGTAACAGTCAACTTACAGGCAATACAATGGCACTAAATTCATATCTTTTGATAGTTACCCAGAATGTATATGGGCTAAATGACCCAATCAAAAGACACAAGTTATCAGAATGGATTTTTAAAAAGACCCATCGATATGCTGTCTACAAGAAACTCATTTTAGACCCAAAGACACCTCCAGATTTAAAGTGAGGGGATGGAAAACAATTTACCATGCAAATGGACAATAAAAGAAAGCTGGGGTGGCAATCCTTATATCAGATAAATTATATTTTAAGCCAAACACTATAGTAAGAGATGAGGAAGGACACTATATCATATTTAAAGGGTCTGTCCAACAAGAAGATCTAACAATTGTAAATATCTATGCCCCTAACATGGGAGCAGTCAATTATATAAACCAATTAATAACAAAATCAAAGAAACACATCAACAATAATGAAATAATAGTAGGGGACTTTAACCCCCCCCTCACTGAAATGGACAGATCATCTAAGAAAAGATCAACAAGGAAATAAAGGCTTTAAATGACACACTGGACCAGACGGACATCACAGATGTATTTAGAAGATTCCATCCCAAAACAACAGAATACACTTTCTTCTCTAGTGCCCATGGAACATTCTTCAGAATAGATCACATCCTGTGTCACAAATCAGGTCTCAACTAGCACCAAAAGATTGGAATCATTCCCTGCATATTTTCAGACCATAATGCTCTGACACTAGAACCCAATCACAAGAGGAAAGTTGGAAAGAACTCAAATACATAGAGGCTGAAGAACATCCTACTAAAGAATGAATGGGTCAACCAGAAAATTAAAGAAGAATTTTAAAAAATTCATGGAAACAAGTGAAAATGAAAACACAACTGTTCAAAATCCTTGGGACACAGCAAAGGCAGCCCTGAGAGGAAAGGATATAGCAATACAAGCCTTTCCCAAGAGAAACAAGAAAGATCTCAAGTACACAACCTAACCCTACACCTAAATTAGCTGGAGAAAGAACAGCAAGGAAAGCCTAAATTCAGCAGGGGAAGAGAAATAATAAAGATCAGAGCAGAAATGAACAAAATAGAAACTAAAAGAACAGTAGAACAAATCAATAAAACTAGGAGCTGGTTCTTTGAAAAAATTAATAAGATTGATAACCCACTGGCCAGACTTATCAAAAAGAAAAGAGAAAGGACCCAAATTAATAAAATCATGCATGAAAGAGGAGAGATCACAACCAACACCAAAGAAATACAAACAAGTATAAGAACATATTACGAGCAACTCTACACCAGCAAATTTGACAATCTGGAAGAAATTGATGCATTCCTAGAGACATAAAAATTACCAAAACTGAACCAGGAAGAAATAGAAAATCTGAACAGACCCATAACCAGTAGGGAGCTTGAAGCAGTCATCAAAAATCTCCCAACAGACAAGTGCCCAGGGCCAGACGGCTTCCCAGGGGAATTCTACCAAACATTTAAAGAAGAATTAATACCTATTCTCCTGAAACTGTCCCAAAAAATAGAAATGGAAGGAAAACTTCCAAACTCATTTTATGAGGCCAGCATTACCTTGATCCCAAAACCAGACAAAGACCCCACCCATCAAAAAGGAGAATTACAGGCCAATATCCCTGATGAACATGGTTGCAAAAATTCTCAGCAAAATACTAGCCAATAGGATCCAACAGCACATTAAAAGGATTATTCATCAAGACCAAGTGGGATTTATTCCTGGATTGGAAGGTTGGTTCCAACCATTGATCTGCAAGTCAATCAATGTGATAAAATACATAAATAAAAGAAAGAACAAGAACCATATGATACTCTCAATAGATGCTGAAAAAGCATTTGACAAAGTACAGCATCCTTTCTTGATCAAAACTCTTCACAGTGTAGGGATAGAGGGTACATACCTCAATATCATCGAAGCCATCTATGAAAAACCCAGAGCGAATGTCATTCTCAATGGGGAAAAACTGAGAGCTTTTCCCCTAAGGTCAAGAACACGGCAGGGCTGTCCACTATCACTACTGCTATTCAACATAGTATTAGAAGTCCTAGCCTCAGCAATCAGACAACAAAAAGAAATAAAAGACATTTGAATCGGCAAAGAAGTCAAACTCTCACTCTTTGCAGATGACTTTATGTGGAAAACCCAAAACACAACACTCCAAAACTGCTAGAACTCATAGAGGAATTCAGTAAAGTGTCAGGATATAAAATCAATGCACAGAAATCAGTTGCATTTCTATATACCAACA
>LNAC01000031.1:1754167-1872159 GCA_002007465.1 Ailurus styani
AAATGGAAAAACGTTCCATGCTCATGGATTAGAAGAATAAATATTATGAATATGTCTATGCTACCTAGAGTAATCTACACATTTAATGTAATACCTATCAAAATACCATCAACTTTTTTCAAAGAAATGGAACAAATAATCCTAAAGTTTATCCAGAACCAGAGAAGACCCCGAATAGCCTGACGAATGTTGAAAAAGTAAACCAAAGTTGGCAGCATCACAATTCCAGACGTCAAGCTCTATTACGAAGCTCTCATCATCAAGACAGTATGGTACTGACACAAAAATAGACACACAGATCAATGGAACAGAACAGAGAGTTCAGAAGCGGACCCTCAACTCTATAGTCAACTAATCTTCGACAAAGCAGGAAAGAATGTCCAATGGAAAAAAGACAGTCTCTTCAACAAATGGTGTTGGGAAAATTGGACAGCCACATGCAGAAGAATGAAACTGGACCATTTCCTTACACCACACACAAAAATAGACTCAAAATGGATGGAAGACCTCAATGTCAGACAGGAACCCATCAAAATCCTTGAGACGAACACAGGCAGCAACCTCTTCGACCTCAGTCACAGCAACTTCTTCCTAGAAACATCACCAAAGGCAAGAGAACCAAGGGCAGAAATGTACTATTGGGACTTCATCAAGATCAAACGCTTTTGCACAGCAAAGGAAAAAATCTATAAAACCAAAAGACAACTGACAGAATGGGAGAAGATATTTGCAAATGACATATCAGATAAAGGGCTAGTATCCAAAATCTATAAAGAACTTATCAAACTCAACACCCAAAGAACAAATAACCCAATCAAGAAATGGGCAGAAGACATGAACAGACATTTTGGTAAAAAAAAGACATCTAAATGGCCAACAGACACAAGAAAAAAAGACACATCACTTGGCATCAGGGAAATATAAATCAAAAGCACACTGAGATACCACCTCACACCAGTCAGAATGGCTAAAATTAACAAGGGANAGAAAAAAAGACACATCACTTGGCATCAGGGAAATACAAATCAAAAGCACACTGAGATACCACCTCACACCAGTCAGAATGGCTAAAATTAACAAGGGAATTAAGGAAACAACAGATGTTGGCAAGGATGTGGAGAAAGGGGAACCCTCCTACACTGTTGATGGGAATGCAAGCTGGTATAGCCACTCTGGAAAACAATGAGGAGGTCCCTCCAAAAGTTGAAAATAGAGCTACCCTATGACCTAGCAATTGCACTACTGGGTATTTACCCTAAAGATACAAATGTAGTGATCCGAAGTGGCATGTGCACCCGAATGTTTATAGCAGCAATATCCACAATAGCCAAATTATGGAAAGAACCTAGATGTCCATCAACAGATGAATAGATAAAGAAGATGTGGATATATATACACAATGGAATACTACGTATCCATCAAGATAAATGAAATCTTGCCATTTGCAACGATGTGGATGGAACTAGAGGGTATTATGCTAAGCAAAATAAGTCAATCAGAGAAAGACAATTATCATATGATCTCTCTGATATGAGGCATTTGAGGGACAGGGGGGTCATGCAGGGTAGGGAGGGAGGAAATGAAACAAGATGGGATCAGGAAGGAGACAAACCATAAGAGACTCTTAATCTCACGAAACAAACTGAGGGTTACTGGGGGGAGGGGTGCTAGGGATAGGGTGGCTGGGTTATGGACATTGGGGAGGGTATGTTCTATGGTAAGTGCTGTGAAATGTGTAAGACTGATGATTCACAGACCTGTACCCCTGGGGCAAATAATACATTATATGTTAATTAGAAAAAAAAGAAAAGAAGATTTAAAAGTTATCACTCTTATATTTTGTAACATTCTTAAGAATGTGAATATTTTTATGAGAATGGTTTGAATGAAATGAAATAGAGATGGTATTATAACTCAAAAAAAACCCAAACAACTAATTTAAGAAATTGAGGCAGCAAGTAAAGAGAATGTTTCCCAGAGGTTTTATAGCAAAGTTAAGGAGAAAAACCAGTGGTGATAGGAAGAAAATAAGTTAGGAAGAGTTTTGTTTTTAAGATGAGCGAAGTTCCAGCACATTGTATACTGATGGAAAACACCTCAATGTTTATAGCAGCACTATCAACAATAGCCAAACTATGAAAAGAGCCTAAGCGCCCATCAACTGATGAATGGCTAAGGAAGATGTGGTGTATATATATGCAATGGAATATTACTCAACCATCAAAAAGAATGAAGTCTTGCCATTTTCAGTAATGTGGATGGAGCTAGAGTGTATTATGCTAAGTGAAATAAGTCAGAAAAAGACAAAATACCATATGATTTCACTCATATGTGGAATTTAGGAAACAGGACAGATGGATGTATGAGAAGGGAAAAAAAGAGAGAGGGGGAGGCAAACCATAAGAGACTTAAGGATAGAGAACAAAGTGAGGGCTGATGTAGGAAGGTGGGTTGAGGGATGAGCTAAATAGGTGATGGGTATTAAAGAGGGCACTTGTTGTGATGAGCATTGGTTGTTGTACGTAAGTGATGAATTGCTAAATTCTATTCTTGAAGCCAATATTACACCATATGTTAACTAAGTAGAATTTAAATAAAAATTTGGAAGAAAAAAATGTATTTAAGGCACACGCTTTAGATCAATTAGTAATTCAGAACTGTAATTCTTAGACTCCATGGTGACTTGGTAGTAAGTCTTCCTGAATCAGCCTGTTCACAGTTTGGGGCTGGTTGGAATTAAGATCTTCAACTGAAAAAAAATAGAAAATACCTCCCCTCAATATAATGTACATGGTGACTGTAGATAACACTGCTGGGTGGTATATTTGGAAGTTATTAATCCTGGGAGTGCCTGGGTGGCTCACTTGATTAAGCATCTGACTCTTGATTTCATCTCAGGTCATGATCTAAGGGTGGTGAGATGGAGCTCCATGCGGGGTTCACACTGGGCATGGAGCCTGCTAAAGATTCTCTCTCTTCCTCTCCCTCTGCCCTTCCACCCTTTCCCCCTACCACTCTAAAATAAATAAATAAAATCTTTTTTAAAAGTAAATCCTGGAGAGGTGCCTGGGTGGCTCAGTGAGTTAAGCCTCTGCCTTCAGCTCAGGTCATGTTCTCAGGGTCTGGGATCCAGCCCCGCATCAGGCTCCCTGCTCAGTGGGGGAGCCTGCTTGCTTCTTCCTCTCTCTGCTTGCTTCTCTGCCTACTTGTAATCTTTCTCTCTCTGTCAAATAAATAAATAAATAAATAAAAATCTTTTTAAAAAAAGTAAATCCTGACAGTTCTCATCTCAAAGAAAAAAAAATTTTGAATCTATATAAGATGATGGACGTCAACCAAACTGTCTGTGGGGGATATTTTGTAATATATGTAAATCAAGTCCTTATGCTGTACACCTAAAACCTATACCATGTTATATGTCAACTACACCTCAGTAAAACTGGAAGGAAAAAAAATTTAAGAATTTTTTAAAGGGAAACCTGATGACGTAGACAAAAGAGAGGACAACCGTTATAGCAGTGACCTTGAGTAATTATAAAAATGAATTTAAGCTGGTACAAAATAGATGGTAATAAATGGTGGGAAAACTGTATATTGATGCTAAGGCTCATTGGTAGATATGGCAATGGAATCTTACAAACATTCTTTCTTGAATGATTCTAATTTCTCAGTAATATAAAAAGCGAAATCAATAGCTAACAGTAAAGTCTTATGGATTCGAGAAAGTAGAATAAGGTGTGAAATAACAGTCTAGGAGAAAGAGTAAAATAAATGTGTAAATAGAGTAAGATAATCTGGCAGAATTGAGGTTCAAAGGAGATAAGTGATGACAAATTTAAGAAAAAATCATGAATGGGTAAATAAAATACGGTATATACATACAGCCTTAAAAAAGAACACAATTCTGTACAGTGCTACAACATGGGCAAACCTTTAAGACTTCATGCTGAGCAAAATAAGCCTGTCACATAAGGACACATATTGTATGATTGTGCTTGTATAAGGTACCTAGAATAGTCAAATTCATAGAGACAGAAAGTGGAATGGTGGTTGCCAGTAGGTTGAGGAGTTGAGGAGTGAAGAGTTGTTGTTTAATGGATACAGATTCTAGTTTGGGAAGATAAAGAAGTTCTGGAGATAGATGGTGGTGGTGATTATATAACGGTGTAAATGCACTTAATCCCAATGAATTGTACACTTCAAAATGGTTAAAATGATAAATTTTATGTTATGTATGTTCTATCACAATACAAAGTGCAATTTGTCAAGGAAAATTCATAAAATAAAATGAAATCAAACAGCATGGTTTTATGTTTTCTGCAGTCATGTTCAGTCATGCAGACATAGAGCAGAGGGAGAGTTGTATTAAACATACTTTTCATGAACAATTATATATTATATATTTCATGATTATAATGATAAAGGATGTGATTTAAGACAAAAAAAATGATGAAACTGAAGCCACAAACGTTATAGGCACTAAAATGCTGGTAGAATTATACCCAGTAGGACTGAAAAATTATTGGAGTTGAGATACTCAAGAGCATGAGAAAAATGTGGAGCTGGTATTCAGAGAGCTGAAACTGATATCACGAGTTAAATTATGTGTACTGACAGCACCAAAAACATAACCATGGGAGTGAATGATTTAGGCAAGGCTAAAGATAAAAGTCAACAGAGAAGAGAAAATCAAGGAACTGAGGAACCAGGGTACTGGAAGTATCATCTACCCAGATACTGAAATTACCAAGAATGAAAAACAACCATATTGTTGAAAAGCGTGGCAATAAGCCAAGAGCTAGACATTTTAGGGAATAGAAGGTAGCAGAGTAGGGGTGAGACAGATGACGGCAATAGATGATTACCACATGGAAGAGGAGGGGCAGTATTATAATCTGACAAAATGAGATTTAAAAGTGAATGTTTATAAGGATGATCTGAAATCAGCCAAGAGGACATATAGTCCATCTGCAGGCCCACTGGTAAAAGATACATGAAGGAAAATAGAGCTAGTACTTTGAGGAGGGTTTCAGGGGAAGAAGTGTTCAGATCCAGTTAGAATATGAAATTACTGTTATGTTCAGAAAAGAGGTTAGTGATAAAGAGGATTTGTCAGTAAGTGGTGTTACACTCTAATTGGCCAAAGGCCAGGAGGAATAAACCTTCAGTGCAATAAAATCAGATTTATTGACTTGATGCAGCAAGGGAAGGTACTCCAGAAGAATCATGGAATTTAGCTTTCAACAAGAGGGAAGGGAAAGCATGCTTTATAAGGGCTGGGTCCCTGCTTGAAGGATTCTAAGGAACATCTAATGGAAGCAAGAATCAGTTCCAGATTGGTTACAGTTTCTGAGGTAAAATTTGGAGAAATAAGAATTAACTAGGGATTAAATGCTGTTATGAAGTGAGGGTGGCTTAGCAAATGGTTGTCTCCAATAATAGATGGGTATAGCAACATGGGTCTAAAATGCAACAGTCACTCAAAAAGGGGAATCCTTGTGGCATTTGACAGTTGCCACATGATCTCTGCAGACATGCTGTGTCCTACTAACTTTGTAGCTACATTTGCCCCCAGCTGACCTCCCAAAGGGCAGGCATGCTTTTCAGTCTGAGCTGATAGTCACTCTCTCAGCCCCAGATAGGCTTTGCCTCATTCGTTGAGCATGACTTCCAAAAGGCACATTGGAGGAGATTCAGAAGTTAGAGATGGGGCCAAAGAGGACATATCTTGGATAGAGAGAATTAAAGCATAGGAAATGAATGATGACCTGGAAAACATTGGCTTCTTGTCCCGATTATTAGCCCTGACTTTCCTGAAACACACTCTGGGGGAAAGTTTCTGAGTATCTGATGGAGTGGGGAAGGTTGAAGGTTTCTCTACAGCTCCCAGGGTCCTGGAGTGCCCACCAGTCTTCTTCTGAGGGAGGCCTATAGAGAGGTGGACCTATTTGGAAAACACTGGCTCTCTCTTGACTTCTATGAAAAAGTAACAAATAAGCAAAAAACAAGGCTAATATAGGTATTACCCCATAGTGAAGAGAAAAGACAGTGGAGAGGGAAATAAAAAGTATAAAACAATCAAATTTCAAAATACACGATTTGGAGTTATGTGATATAAAGGCAAATAACCCAATATGCAGTATATTCCCTGAAGTCATCATAGTGTTATAGCAGAGTGTAACTGATATTCATAATGATGCCTCTGAATTACTAATAAAATGGAAAATTATGGTGACTATGCTCTTTATAAGGCAATAAGGTAGAGTCAGAATATATTTTATATTTCCTTCTGTTTGCAATAAATAATCCATCAATCCTTTTTCATTAGCTCCTTCAACCTTTAAATATATTTTTAAATAATTTCCAACAAGAATATTTTTAAAGTATTGAGATAAAAGATTAAATCCTCAACTACAGGTCTTTACCTGTAAAGACAGGTCTTTACCTAAAACTGGTCTTTACCAACAAACTGTTACCCCAGAGTTTGCCCAGTGAGTGGACTGGAACCTGATATCCTCCCATGTTCACATTCTACCTCTCAACAGCTTATAACAGAACAATGTCTTTTACCAACACTACCCTTAAAAAAAAAATACTGGAGAGTTCAGCATAAAACACTCCTTGCCTACTGGCACAAGGTAGCACAGATTTATAACACTAAACTCACCTTTGCCTAGTGTTTGACAGTTTACTTACAGCTTTTATATGCATTCCACCATGGATTTTCATAAATACCCTGTGAAGACATGTAATCTCATTTAGCAAAGGCAGAAACTGTGCTTCAGGGAGTTTAAGAAACTTGTACGAGATCCCATTTCTAATGAGGGAGGCTGGACTTCCATTCATGTCTCAACCTTCCTATCAGAATAACCCCTTGGGCAAGGAAAAACAGGGAGAGACTATATGAGTGCTTTTGGAAGGGCAATCAAAACCCAGCTCCCCTCTTACAATCAGGGTAAAAAGGACCTATAGGAGAGAGCAAGAGAATGAAAAGATGTCTGCACCTCAAACATAGGTCAGATACAGGGAGCAGCCAAAGTAGGCTAGGGCAAGTGTCCATCTTACTTTGAGCACAATGGATAAAACCTAAATTCTAACACTGCAATTGATCTCACTCAGGCAGTATTCACCTGAATTTGACCTCAGAATACTCCTTCTATTTGTCTGATTTGACTTTAACCATGGTCCAATATCTAAATTTAGTGTTTTTATATTGATCAAATTATATAAATTCATTTTATATACAAAGTGGATACTGTCCAGCATGTCTTGGGTGGAAATCCTGTCTTTATTTTCACTGTTCTCATATTTTATTACCTTACTTATCTGGCAATGTGCTGGTTGTGTCTAAGACAGAATAAGATCTCCATTTAAATAAGAGATCCCTAAATATTATAAGCATGCTTCCCTGATTCCTGTAGAGATTATATTCCCAGATCATTATAGGCAAATACACTAATCTACATATCCAAATACATATTTAAGAAACCTAAAGACTCTTTTGAAAATATGAGAAGTAAATAGATGTTTATTAATGGACATGGAGGACAAGTGGGATTGAAATGTAAGCATTACAGTTTATAATGTGCTTTAAATATGCTTAGAATACTGTATCATTTATTGTTTTGCTTAGATACAGTAAGCATTTGCTGTGTACCAGGTTCTGCCCACATATGGTTTGCAGGAAGACATATCCATATGAAGAAACATGACATGACTTCTATAGGGTATGATAGGAACACAAAAAATAAAATGGTAAATTACATACTAGATTATTGGAAAAGTTGTATCAGCAAAAATGATTTGAATCTTGAAAGAGGACTGAGTTGTCTGCTATGGAAATTGAGAGGAATAGAAACTGCTAGATGAGTGTGTTCATGATAAAACTGTCTATGACAGGAGTCCAAAAATGTGGAATAGAACAGAGACTAGGCTAGGAGAGAAAAAAGAAAGACCATGAAAAATTCTGTGTCATAAAAATGAGCTAGAACTTCATTCTTTCAACAATAATTCTTATCAGTCAGGGCAAGCTCATTGTTACAACAACTCTCAATTTCAGTATTTTGAAAGCAATTTCATAGCAATATTGTAGCTTATGCAAATGTAACAATACATGTGTGGGTGGTAGGGTAATGTTTGCAGTGGCGTGGTAAGGAACTAATTGCCAGATCTTGCTCATCGTCCTTAATTTTTACTTGCTTGATGATTAACACTTTTTTCTTGTGGGCCAATAATTAAGATAATTATATGGTTCCATTTTTATTAAGTATCCAAGTTCAATAAGTATATATGGGAACTGAAATATTTATTCGACATCTGTTGGGATTACTTTATAATAATTGTTGAGCATCTAACATCCTTCAGGGTCTGACCTAAGTGCTTTGTATATATATAATTTCATCCTCAAAATACTTGTGTTAGGTAATACCATTTTTCACATTTCTCAAATGAAGAAACTAAGGCTCAAAAATAGTTCATCCAGGGTGACATACTTTATGAATGGCATATTGGAACAGG
Source organism: Ailurus styani (assembly GCA_002007465.1). Taxonomy (NCBI): domain Eukaryota; kingdom Metazoa; phylum Chordata; class Mammalia; order Carnivora; family Ailuridae; genus Ailurus; species Ailurus styani. The sequence goes on from LNAC01000031.1 coordinate 1,762,685, forward strand.
TTTCAGAGATAACAAAAACTGTATTCTATAAGCATTAAATGACTACTAGGAACAGAGATAAAAATAATTACAATTCCTTCCCTCAAGGAGTGCCTAATTTAGTGGAATAGTCAACTGCAAAATAGACAGTAGATGCACACTATAAGGGCACATTAGATAAAAACCTGACATGGAATTGAGCCACTGGGGAATGTTTTCCATGAAATGGGACCTGAAAAATCAAGGATAAAAAGGAGAAGGATATTTCAGGCTAAATGGAGAGAAGCATTATGTCTGTGAAAAACCACAAGTAATTCCATGGGATTTAGAGGGCCTGATGGATGGCATCAGAACCTTGCATTAAGACACATACTGTTCACAGACTGTTGGAGACTCTTTGTTGGGGCCTTTAGACATACTCTACCTAGAATCACTTTAGTCCAAAAGAATATAAAGTTAGAGATCACTGACTTGCTAAAATCCCTAAAATATGAGCTATAAGAAGAGCCTCCAGTAAAATATGATCAGGAAAGTATATGGTTTCTAAGAGCTACAAACTTCTGCTAGTATGTACCATGAATGCACTGGTGTCTGTCTAGGGCAATAAGTACAGTTTACCTTTAATACCTCTAAGTTTTCACCATCAGTGACCAGGCATTTCAAGTTTATGTACCTACAAAGGTAGCTATTAAGGGATCCAGCATAACTGTATGTTAGTAAAGTTTGTAGAATCATCAGAAATGATCACATAGGTTTTCCAAATTATAATTTTCAGGATTGAAGAATACCATTCAATGTTATAAACTCTAGCAGAAGGGACAGAACCAGAAAAATGAGTGCATTTATTAAGAGAAATAAATAAAATCCAACACAGTTGTCTGGGTTGCGGAGTACTGGGCTAGAAAGTATGATTGAGCACAAACTTTAAAAAGTTATTAATTGGAGCACCTGTGCGGCTCAGTCAGTCAAGTGTCTGCCTTCAGCTCAGGTCATTATCCTGGAATCCTGGAATGGGACCCAGCATTGCACTCCATGTTCAGCAGGGAGTCTGCTTCTCCCCCTTCCTCTTCCCCTCTGCCCCATCCTCTCACTCTCTTTCTCTCTCAAATAAATAAATAAAATTTAAAAATTTTTTAAAGTTACTAATTTTTAAATTTTAAGTTGACCTTCAAGTAACCTTGAATAAATCTTCAAGACAAAGATGTTCAGATTTACAAACTTGTGTCACCAAAACAATTCAACTCCCTCCCCCCAAGCACCACCACCAATAGGAGGAAAACTGTATGATTTCCATGTGGAGTTTGCTATTTTGGACCCAGGTATTTAAACTACCCCCCCCAAACATGTTCCTGTTTAGACAAATGAAACAGGGATTGAGCAAAGAACTGTGCCATAATAGAACTCAGAAAGGCTACTTCATGCATCTCTGAAATAGGGACCAAGAGCTGCGGAATCTCCAATTACTTATTTTTCTTACCAACTCATGCACACATCTATAGTTTGAATGTATCTGAATTTTTTTTAAATCCCTGCTGTTCAAAATAATGAAGATACAACACTTGGAACAAACAGTTTGCTCCATTTACAAGTTAAATTTAACTCTCAGATCAAATTTTGTTTTGTCCTACAAGTACCTTCCCAATTACTGGCAATATTCTACAGCTAGAGAGCCAAATTTTTCACAACTATCCCTTTATCTGTTTAGTTCCATAAATCCCAAGAAATGTACCTGACTTTAACTGATCAGTTATAAATCGGGCTATGTAGAGAGGTAGAGAATAAGAGGGAAAAAAGCTACCTATTTGATAAATGAAAGAGAATATCATAAAAGTCGAGGTGTAGGAAAATCATAAAGGATAAAGCAGCCTTACAGGACTCATTTCTCTGGCATATATTACTTCCCAACTGAAATTGTAACTAAGCTTCAGCAAGCCATTTCTCCATGTATAATCCAGCTGCTTCTATTCATTGGGGCACATGATAAAACCAGTTAATTCTATGGAAATTAGCCCATTGTTACACTTCCTTCCTTGTCAAATGAGTCATGAAGAATACCAAGGCAATGGACCAAAGCGATGGCTAAGGCAACCCACAGCATGCTACTTAATAGCATAAATGCACTAATAGTGGCATTAGCAGAAGTACATTGGGTAAGAAATACAAATCTATACCCAGATCATGAAAGACTAAGTTTTGTCCCCTCCATGATGAACATGCAAGTATCATGCAATCAACTTTCTACTAGGTAACTGGCTTGTATTCAGGAGAAGAGTCCAGGATGGAGACTGTATACCAGTAGCACTTGGGTCAGCCTTGGTGAGAGGATGTCCTATGTTATTGAGCATCGCCTTGTGAGACAACAGATACTGTCATCAAAAGTCTTTTTTCCAGGGTAAGGCTAGTTCTTTCAGATAAAGGAGAGATTCTGGCTTTGCCAGCATATAAGGATTTGAGTCAACCTTGTCTACATCTGCCCAAATAATTTTTTTCCCATATTTCAGTGTTCAGTTTCATTTCCCTCATATTTCCCTTGCTTCTCCTTTATTGTTTTTACTTTAACTAATAGATCTGACAACACTGAACATTTCATTGGGGCTGAATTCCTGTCCCTCTTGTGGCTAGGTCCAATACTTTGTCAGTTGTGTCTGACCTGCCACTACTTTCTAGCACTCCTAAATAGACTTTGAGGCTGTTTGACTTTTCTATACTTTTCTTATTTCATATACAAGCTTTAAAATTCTCCATTTCCATGTATACACTCTCTAGGACCCTAACTTCTATAATCATTATTGCCATAATAGCAACTAAGTTCACAGTTGATCTCTCAATGACTTGCCCTCTACCTGCACCTAATCCCATGCCACTACTATGAATATTGAGATGATTGTATTGCTACTGTAGGACACAAGTTATCCATGTCCCACACCCACTAGCAAGAACATTCTCTTGAGCTAAATGAGCAATTCACTCCCAGTATCCCTTCTAATCCCTGGTTCCAATTACTGCAGACAGGTTTTGGCCCAAAAATAATGAAGTCTCAAATTTGTTATGTGAGGAGAATTTCATGAAGGGATCTGCCTACAAAGATGTGGACAGGTTGTAAGGAAACCATAAAAGGTAGTACAGTATCCTGGGGCCAGTAACAGTAGAGCAATGCTAATACTTGCACACTTGAAGCAATGAGGGTCATAAGAAGTATCTACTAGAAACCAGGAGACAGAAACAGAGAAAGACACACATACACACACACACACACACACAGAAAGAGAAAAAGAGAGGGAGGGAGAGCTTTGCATAGACAGGACTACCTAAAAGGAGCTATGAATTTTAGACAAAGGATACATTCCTTCTGTGGCACAATGTCACAGGGTAGAAACTAGAGGAATAATTTTTCCTCCCTCTCTCTCTGACCTATACTGCAGGTGCTCCCACTGTCCAAACCCTAATTGAAACCAGAGGACAAGAAACCCCACCAAGGCAGTCCATCCAGTGTAGCCTCTCAGGGCACAGTAAATGGTATAGAAAGATAGAGAATGGATCTGAATGGTCAAAGGCAAGATCTTGCATAGTAACTGAAATTCTCCATTCTAAACAAATTCAATCAGATATAAAATTCAAGTAATACACATTGTTTTTTTCCAAATCATTCCCCTCCCTAGCAATATTTTAATCTACACATTTGTAGATCCTTAAGAAATAAGTGAAGCAATGTAGTTAGAATAAAAATTATCAGTGTTGTTATGCTCTATTATTAGATTCTGTGCTCTGAGTACAAATAAGAACAAAACTCATATCAGTAAACACAAAATCATGGTAAATACTATAATCAAAGTACTTTCATTCAGAATAATTTTTCATCCTCTAGCTAAATAAAGAGATAAGAATAAAAAAGGATAAAATATTTATATCTCATGTATATCTATAATCATTCATTATTTTTCCATCTTCTCCATATTATTCTTCTTTTGAATAGCTTTATTTGTGGTCTAACTATTTTAAAGATATCTTCTTTCACTGTAAATATAATACCTGTGTTTTCAGTAAACAAAATTTATTTCAATCTCCAACCCTAATATGTAGATCATTTTGATCCATCTCATAAAGGTATACATTCAATGTACATAAACACAAGAGCAAATAAAAACTATGAAAAGTTAGCTGGTAGTTCCAGGTAATATAATTCCAAAATATACCTAAAGTCTCTGCTTTAAAAATAAATAAATAAATAATACATTGATTAGAGTATTAGTTGACGAGATCTCTTTTAAAAAGTGATGCATCCTAAAGATGACAGGGAGCATTGTTCTGATTAAACTAAGTGCTTAAGTAATAAAAATTAGCATCCTGATTTTATAACATTAATTGGATATCCACCACGTAACAGACACTGTGCTAAAAGGTGCTAGTCTAGTTGAAGAAACTAATTTCTAAGCAAGTACTTATAAATCCATGTGAATCAAGGAACAATCTGTCAAATCGTGCCTTTAACCCTTCCTAACAATTTACTTTTTCACAACTGTGTTACTTGACTCTTATCTGCTCTGCTCACTGTTCCTCTTCCCCAAAAAATATGTTCCCTTTTTCTCTCCAATCATATTTCATCTTCAAAGTTTAACTCAAGCTCTATGTGATAGAGACTGCCAACTTACCACCAAATTAATTCTTCCCTTCCTGCTGGGAATATATCTTTACCAAATTTCTCTGCCTCCCTTGCTCCAAGTTGGGACCCTAAGAATGAGGACTGGCCAATGAAATATGAGTGAGGTACTATGATCCACTCATGGGTATAACCTATTAAGAGTCCTGAAATCACTGCTTCATGCTCTTTCCTTCAACCAGGAGATCAGGGTGGTGATATACAGGTTCACTTTAGAAGCCATGTATTAAAGCTGAACTTCTGCCACTAGCCTGGATTCTAGATATCTATATGGAACCAAGAAACCCTTGGACTGTTACATGAGCAAGCAATAAATTTCCATTATGCTGAAACTTACACTCAGGGTTCTATTCATTACAACAGTTCGACTTTAATCGACTTTATTCTAATCTGCCTCTTCCAATAAACTACTATGGTCATTCTCATTCACACACATCAAGCCCTTGTAAATTGTACTGTGCCTTACAACACTCACTTGTGAACTCATTTTTTTTTTGGTATAACATTTTATAGGTAGCCTTCTTGTATTTTCTAGTTCCTTAATTCCTTAAACCAGAAATAATCTTATCCATGAGCATAAGCCAGTAGTTTTAGCATAAAGAGACTTGATTATAAAGCAAGAGCATTAAGTAAAACTTTATTGTGTAGTGAAGTATTAATTTTCCCCAAAAAGAGATCTGCCCAACTCCCGGGAAGTAACCTTTAAACTCTTAGAATTTCCTGAATGGTAGGAATGTCTTTGGTATCCAGATAGTTTATGCAACCTGGTAGACTCTTGGTGAGTTTCTAGATAGATTATCTTAGTGAGATGACTCAAGATGTTAGCTGGAAACATTGGAAAGACTAACCATGTGCTCTGGGTTGGAGTTTTGAGCCATGTGATAGCAGCTTGACAACCAAGGAACTGAAGGGGTTGGAAACTGAGCTCAGCCATGTGGGTGATTATTTGATCAATAATACCCAGGTAATGAAGCCTCAATAAAAACTCCAGACACAGACGCTTCTGGGGTTGGCAATACCACATGTGTATATTGTCACACATTGATGCTGCAAAAGTAACATGCCACTGGGGACATGGAAGCTTCAATCTTGGAAACCCCCCTACCCTGATGTACATTCCTCCCACATATCTCTTCCTTTGTCTCATTCTGATTTGTACATCTTTCCGTAACAAAACTATAATCATAAATGTAGAATTTTCATGAGTTTTATGATTCATTCCAGCTAATTTTCATTTCTAAGGGAGTCCATGGGGACTCTAAAGTTGTAGCCAGCTGATACGAAGTCAGGATGGCCCTGGGGACTCCCAAACTTTCAGCTGGTTGTCAGAAGACTTGTGTAGATGTGGCCTCCAGACCGGAAGATTATGCCTTTAACTTTAAGTTAAGCTAATTCTTAGCACTTGTAAATTCTAAATTTGAATTAAAAATAAAAATCAGTATGAACTCACAATTTTTTTACTCTTAAAAAATAAACTTTATATGTTTTCACACTCTATCCACTGAAAAGGCCTAGAAAAAATGACTATCCCCCTAGTTCCCAAACCATGATTTTTAAATAACATTTCTGAGTAGGCTTCTTTGACTATTCCACATATAGAACATAAGTATACACCACAGATTGGATCATTTTGCTGTGCCAGAAAGTAAAAGGTTATCAAAGACAAAGGGGACCAATATTAAAAGGACATAGAAGTCAACATAAAGGGGTTCACAATAACCTCAAAATAGGACAATTTGAACACCAAAAGGTATAACAATAATAAATTGAAACACATCAAATTCAATTATGAAAATAAAACTTCATGACTTCATAATTTTATTTTTCTAAAGAAACTCAATGATCATTATTAGATATTGCTAGGGCACCAACTCCTTATTCTGAACACTGAAAAATAAAGGGGAAAATTAAGTATTTTTCTTCTTTTCCTGTACAAATATAATTCTGCAGAGCAAAGTAGTTGAGGTAATACTTTTATGTAAAGGAAACTTCCAGGTAAAATATACAGAAGGAAAAACCAAATTAGAAAGTCATCATTCTTATTATTTCTCTTGCCTTTCCATCCTCTTCCCCTTTTCCTTCCACTTCCCCTACCTTTCCCTTCCCTCTCACATCATCCTCTCTTTCCTTACCAAACAATTCAATCCTAGAGTCATTAGTTTGGTCATTGCAAGTAGGCACCCAGACTTGAGGGCGGGGGAGACCCAGGCTGTTCCAGAATGGAATGTCCTAAGCAGGTTAAGTATTTTCATTGTCTACTGCTACATAACAAGTGACCTTAAACTGAGAGACTTTAAACCACACATCTATTATCTCACAGTTGCTGTGCATCAGGAGTCCAGTCACAGCTTAATTGGGTCTTCTGTTTGGGGCCTCACAAGGTTGATAGACATCAAGCTTTCAGCAGGAGCTGTGGTCTTATCTAACCAGAGAAGGATGCACAATCATCTCACTCAAGTTGTTAGCAGAATTCTCTTCTCTCTAACAGTGTAAAGGCATCAATATCTTGCTGGCTATTGACAGAAGGCCACCATCAGCTCCTTGAGGTTTTCCACAGTTTCCTTTCACATAGGGTTCCCCAACATGGATGCTTGCTTCCTTATAGCCAGCAAGGGACTGAGACCCCATCAGGATGGCCCTACAATCTTAAGCAATGTAATTAGGTACTCATATGCACACAATAATATATATCCTATCACCTTTGGCATATTCTATTAGTTTGAAGCAAGTCATAGGTCCCAACCACACTCAAGAAGAGGGTATCACACAAAGAAATAGACAGAAGAAGGCATAGATCAAGGGGCAACCTTAAGAGTCTGTCCATCACAATAAGGATAATGTTTGTATAAAAATGCTGTTGTATTTGGAGTGTCAGAACTCAAACTACATGCAAATGAGTCACCTGTTATAGGGAGTCCAAGCCTGAGAATCCATCCTCACACTGTGGGGATGTCAGAATCTAAGTAAAGTGAAGAGGACATCCCCATATAGCAGGGACAACAGAGTCTGAGCAGAATGAGGAGGACATCCTTACACACTGGGGATATCAGAGCCTGAACAGAGTCAGAGGATATCCACCCACTGGGGTGGGCCACTACAGGGAGAGAGAGCATGAACAATTGTGAAGGCAACTGTAAGACCCAGAACGGTAAGTCATGGGGTATCAGGCTCAAGCAGATTGAGAAAGTTGTTTGGAGGGATGGCTTGAAAAGTGCTGTCAGAAATGGCACAGGGTAAAGTAGGTATCCATACAGACTCTAAAACTGGCTAAAATGTCAGAGCTCAAGGTGGGGGAGAAGCATCTGCCCAGAAAAGGGTTACAGGAGTAATGAGCAATTGGGCACATAAGGTAAGGTAATCAAAAAAAAAAAAATCTCTCAGAGAAAAGAGTTAGGGAGGAAACTAGAATAAATCCTGTGACTTTAGATGACAATAGAAGTATTTGAGTGATTTTCAATATATTCAGATATAAAGAGAAGTAAATGTTGATGCAAATATGTGTGTATACATCTATGTAGGTATGTAGCTCTGTCCACTGAGGGGACCTGGAAACAGTGATGTTCCAATAGCATTGAGCATCCCAAGTATCCAATCTTGGCTTTTAAATACTAATCTCCACAAAAGAAACCAGGAGAAATAGCTGCTTCCAAATCTGAACAATGAAAGGTCATGGAATGCCTGGATCATCTCATATCAAAAAGTAGGTAAGTACTTGAAAAATAACAAGGACGTGTCAAAAAGACACGGCCAATTTTCAAGGAACTCTAGTTAAATGGATTTGATTATAAAAATTAAAAATAATATTCATGGATTATAACTCATTGAGTAAAATAAGAGATTATGTATGAGTCCATATTCCTATCACTTAAATACATTTAAAATTTCATGAACAAGTACAATATTTAAATAGTTTCAAAGTACCTCTCACAAAATATTAAGTAATCGCAAAGGGTTAAAGAGTAACTTTACAGTGGAGAAACCTGACAGACTCCATCTTCCTTAATCAAGTGATGAAAGAGAACATCATCAGCAATGGGACAAATCAAAATCATGGTCACCAGATAGGATGCAAGAAGAAAAATATCTCTTTTGTAGTATTCCTACCAAAGATGCATAACCTGAATCTACTTACCAGGAAATACCAGTCAAACACAAGTTGAAGGACATACAACAAAATAACTGGTCTGTAATCTCCAGGAAGACCAAGGCCATGAAAATCAAAGAGTGACTAAGAAACTGTTCCAGATCAAAGAAGACTAAAGAAGGTTAAAGACAACGCATGATCCTGAACTAGATCCTTTTGTTATAAACAACATTACTGAAATATTTGGCAAAATTTGAATGAAGTCTGAGACTAAATGATAGTAATATGTCAATATTAATTTGCTGATTTTAATGTTTCAGTTGTGGTTACGTAGGAGAATGTCCCTGTTGCCGGAAATACACACTAAAGTATTAGGGAATGGTTGGACATCACATCATCTAGCAAACTTAGAAAGACATAGGACTGTACTTCCAACTTTTCTCTAAGTTTAGGATTTATTTTTTTAAAAAGCTTTCAATAGGGGTGCCTGTGTGACTCAGTCAATTGAGTGTCAGACTCTTGGTTTTAGCTCAGGTCATGATCTCAGGGTCAGATCAAAACTTTTTTCAGGCCCCACTCTCCACAGGGGGTCTGCTTGAGACTCTCTCTCCCTCTTTCTCTCTCAAATAAATAAATAAATCTTTAAATTAAAAAAAATAAATTACAACCACAATTAAATGATGAATCAGGACAATAACTAATAATAGGTGTTAAAACTAAAGGTATCTTGTAAGTATAGTATCTTATAGTTTAAAGTCACATACAGTCTTCTGTAAAATGGAGGGTTTAGGATAACTCCACCTAAACCAACTGACTAATCTGAGTGTCATTAATCCTTAATCAACAAAGGGGAACAGGCTTCCTGATGTGATGTAGTATGAGGTACAGAGTAGTCACTATGAAGTATTCTTCCCTCACAATTTGGATCTGAGTCTCATACTGCCTCTAGTTCTAATGACCAGTGAACAGGAAATAAGGAAGAAAGATTTAATAACACTACAAGCAAATAATCTGTCAAATCCAGAATGTGGAACATTTTACTGGACAAATTAACTGGTTTTTCCAACAAATCAATTATTTTAAAAAAAGTGGTATATAAAGGAAGACTTTACTATAGTAAGACACTTCAGAGACATAATAACTAAATGTAACTATGGACATTTTTTTATCCTGATTTCAAAATGACATCAGTGTGGTCATCAGAAAAACTTAAGAAATAGATATAAATGATTTAAAGGAATTACTGCTAAATTTGTTAGAAATGATTATTATGATAGCTGCATTTTAAATTTCTCTTTATATGTTAGAAATGCAGAGCAGTATATTTATATGTAGAATGGTATGATGTTTCAGATGAACTTTGAAATAGACTGACAAGATAAAAGGTGATAAAACATTTGGCAAAAATTGATAATTTTTGAAGAGGGGTGTAAGTTTATTATACTAGTCTCTCCTTTTCTGTGTATTTTTTAAAATTTACATTTTGAAAGAATTAAATATCTATGTAAAAGATTAGCCTGTTCTTTTTCTTAAAATGGCCTTGAATGTAGTTATTCTCCTATAAAGATATATATAGGACATCAAATGTTCAAATGGAAATTTGGGCAAAAAAAGAAAGGACACAGGGAAGTTTTGGCTTGTCTTAAATGATTCAAAATTTTGAATAATATGGACTTTAGGAGGTTACAATGCATGGATCAATGGAGAGGAAAACAGCTAGTAACCTGAAGAAAGAAGGTATAAATTTGCATTACATATATACCCTCCCTGACAAAAGGACCCCTTATTTAACACTGGGAAGAGGTTTTGTCAGTGATATCTTGCTAATGGAAGATATCATAGTGGAGCAAGATTATGGTGGGATATACTTTAGATTCGATTAAGTACAACTTGTGCGTAGGAGATAACAAGGTGAGTAATGATAGCCATAAATCACACACCTGCCAGCCTTTCAGAGACTCTTGATTCTACACATAATGCTGCAGTCCCAAACTAAATCAGAAATTCCAAGAAGTCCCTTTGCTTCCAGCCCTGATATACAGAGTCTCAGCAGACTTTTCAGAAGGCTTAGAGTAAAGAGGTCAATACTATCCCCAAGAGAGAGTAATTCAACCACTATTGGATGAAATTGTTATGAGGATGTCCACAGATTTTCTACAGGTCCAGATTTGGAACAGATGGCCTCAGAGGTCAGGAATGGGCTATCTGCTAAGGAAATCAGTTATCAAGACTTCTGGAGCCATAGGATTAAGTTCTTCATATTCTAAAGAAATATAAACATTCCAGCAAGGTAGGGAATAAATGTCTTTGTCAGAAATTAATTAAAATTTTAGAAATATGTTTCATCAACAAACAAAATTACTCAATAAACCGAAAATATTTTTTTTTAATTTCTTTCAAAAAATTACTTTACTCCAGTCACAAAACTCATCTTTACAGTGGAAGCTGAAGAATATCTTTAACACAGTAAACACCCAATAACTGGTCTAATATAAATGAAAGCAAGATTTCAAATAGAAGGGGATAGAAGTTCAACCATGAATATTTCCGATTTAAAAAACAGCAACACAAAAATCCCTATTGAATTCTTTCATCAACAATTGACAGGGATCATTATGCCCAATCTAAAACTGCTAAATCTGAATATCAAAGAGTTTAATGTAGCTTGCCCCAAACCACTCAACTATTACTACTTAATAGTAAAACAAATAGCTGCAAATTAAAAACTCAAGTTTCCAGCAGCCTTTGTGTTAGACTTTTTCTTTTCTGTCTTTTCCCTTAAATGGCTGAGTAAGGGAATAAAGGTAATCTTTGGAAGTGAGATAGATGGACAGAGCAATTGAAAACAAATATAGAGTGCATCAGGTTTCCTGCAGAGGAAAGAAAAATTAGAGATAACACTGTGTATAGAAGGAATCTTCTGGGTTTAATATTTCATATTAACTTTTTTTCCAGCTGAAATTTATTTTAGAAAATTCAAGCTAAAACATCTCTTTTGGATCTAGGTGTGTCCTTTACCTTTGACCTCAATAGGAGTTCTACACATATGAAAGTAGAAATTGGCTTTTTACAGTAGATCGATAAAAGCTCTCTAGGAGTGAACAGCATGTCTCCCAGAAACACTTCTGTCTTTACATCTCATAAAATGACCTTGATATCTAGAAGGAAAAATATTCTATTTTCCCATCCACTTCTATTTTCCCATATCACAGAAACTGCACATTGCTTATACTATGCAATATGCCATGACAGCTGGAAGAGAGATTTGTCACATTCTGATACTTGTCACTTTAGAGAGGACTTGCTGCTGTTCCATTTCACTTGCATGCATCTCAAGAATAGAGAAATTGGACTCAAATACTCAACACAGGTAGATATTCAATCAGGGAAGTCAGTAAATATGTCCTCTGTCCTGTTTTCTCATCTTTACTTTCTTCATTTCCATCTTCCCTTCTCATTTAATTCTCTTTCTCACATAATTGTACAAAACTGGACATACTGCAATGTATTTCACAACTGTGCTCACTAAATTTTAACTATCAGCTCTTTTTATGGATAAAAAACATCTTTTTGGGCAAGTCAACACAAATAATGCACAACTTTTAAATAAATTACAGTAGATTTAAGGAAAACATTTTAGATTCTATTTTCACAAATCATAATTTCCTGGAAAATATTTATACTCAAAGAATGTTGTCCCTGGCTTTCCATGAAATAGGTGATTCCATTATTCAGCTAGCATGCCATAGCTCTGCATGGAATCAATAACTTGAGGAAAACTTATGTAATGGGAATTTGGATGTCTTGATCCACATAATCTCAGAATTATGCTTTTTTAAAAAGCCAGTAACTAGGATTTAAATGGGGAAAAAAACAAAGACCTTAGCTTAAAAATCTTGACTGTCTCCTTTAATTTCCTCAATAACTTTTCAATAACTAGCTCTCATTTCAAGGCCACGCATGTGTATGCAACTAGAGCAGCGCTATGGCAAATCCAGTGCAAACTTGGCCATTTCCAGGTGGGACATGAAGATCTGTACCTTTCCTCAGCCTTATTTTATATTTTATATTTCAGTACTCCCATGTCAGGCACTTTAGTTAGTGAGTTCAGGTACTCGCTAAGCCCAAAACTTAGCCAGCTCATTCTTATATCTAAATATTTGTTTATACATGCTTACATTTGAATTATCTATAACTATGACCTCAATATAGTAGCCATTAGCCACATGTGACTATTTAAATGCTCATTATAATTAACTGAAATTATATGAAATTAATTTTATATAATTAAATATATACATACAGATTACCATTATAGAATTCTTCCATCATTGAAGAAATTCTATCGGACAGCGATTATCTACATTGCTTTTAACTTTGTGCATACTACCTCTTCCTGACTCTACAAGCCAGCATAAACTCTCTCCAGCTAAATCTCATACATCCTTCAGAGCTGCTACTCTACTGATGACCCTCTTATTTCAAGGCCACTTGTTATTCCAATACTATGTTGTATTACTAAGCTTTTCTGTATAGATCTTTTCTCATCCATTATTTTCATTCATTCTTCAAATATTTATCAAATACCCTACATGGTAGGCGCTGGTCTTAGTTCTTAGTTCTATATTTCAAAATAGACAAGGACATGAGCTTCTTGAAATCAGAGCCTATACTTCTTTGATTTCTCTGATACTTAGAGCAAAGTACGGACACAATAAATGAATGAAAGAGATATTTACTAAGCAGCTATAGAAGTCTAAGTGTTTAAAAAAAACAGTAAAACAAGAGAACAATAAAAATAAGGAATTTTTTTTCAAAAAAATAAGGAATATTTTGACAGGAAGAAATCTGATGCCTTCCCACTGGGTCTACATTCTGAATGTTCATCCTTCTCACTGAGTCTACATTCTGAACCTAGTGCATCATTTTCAGAACTTTTTTTTTAACATCATTGAATTTCTGAGGCAATTGGCAACCATATACACTCGGCTATATGTTGAGCTCTTTCACAGAAGAGAAGATTTGTTATAATCATAAGAGGTGAAGTATATTAGTTACACTAAAGGCTAAGGTACTTTGACAAAGAAATTTTTTAAAACCCATGGTTATATGAGATATAGTTTACTTCTTTCTCATATAATATTCTCAAGGGGAGCATTCAAGTTTGCTGGGATAGCTCTGGTTCAAGGTCCTCTAGGATTATAGGACCCTTTTATCTAGTTGCTCCATCACTCCCCTAAGGTATTATTTTCATCTACACGTTTGAAACTGGATCAAAAACACATTATGTTCATACTGAAAATGAGGAGCAAAAGAAAGTAAATCTGGAATATTTTTAATTTTTAAGCAAACAAGGCAGGAGTTGTCCACATCACATCTATTCCCAACCCACTGGTGATAACTTAGTCATGTAGGAACTCTCAACCAAAAGAATCCTGTGAAAATTAGTCTCTAGCTAGATGGCTATATGCTCCCAAAGAATGGAACAGTAGGAGAAAGGGGAGTCTTTCAGTGAAATTACTTTAGCTGTACTATCTAGACAAACTGTTCTCTTAGGTTATTATTCCATTTATACATAACACATTAAGGGGCTACCAATGTGCCTGGTGAAAAAAGCGCTATCATGTTCTGTTCAGGATTCACATTGGCATTTTCTGAAAGTTTACACATACCCTGGAATAAAAGTGATAAAAGGAATGCTTACTAATTAATAATAGGTTTTAATAAATGCTGTTGACTTACTATATTACTATTTTCTAAATAGTATTTCTAAAATACCTACAACATATGACTTCAAAGAAGACCAGCAGAATGCAGCATATATAGAATTGCAAGCACACAGTTCATTTAATATAACTCAGATAAAACTATGAAGTACACAATATATGTTATCTCTTCTTTTTTCTCTATTTCAATACTCAGCATCTTCCCAAGAACAACACCGACTCTTTCTTGAAAGTCTCTTTAAATAAAAACACCGATGCTTTGAAAATTCTTCTCCCCATAGAGGAAAGATTATACCTGAAAATCCTTAATACCTGAGAATGAATTTGTTCAAGTGATATTCTCCAAGGAATATTCACACTTTAATGGAGTTCTTGGGAGAAAAGAACAACTCAAATGACTGATCTGCGGTGCTTGTATTTTAGGGTTTAGGCTCCTATCTGAGAGAAGTACTTAAGGTAATCTGATCCTTACTGGCTGTTCCAAGTCATGCAATATAAGGATTATACAAGGAATATAAACCATTATAATCTACATACAGTTTGACCAACCTATATTCACATTATTTGACTAGTAATGTTTGTATCCCCTATTTCTTACACAGCTTCAAGTGTGTTTTTCCCTGAGCACAACACTTTCCCACCAGCTATATTTTGACACTACTACCAGGGACAAACTATTGAGCTTCATGTTACCTTAAACTAAATTATTATGTTCTTAGAATTCTGGTTTATGACAGTGACCCAGAAAACTGTAAGAATATTGCCTGCTATCAACCTTGAGAAATATATCTTACTGAACTCAGTGCCTGGCAATGTCACTCAGTCTCAAATATTAATCCACCCACTTGTCCCAGCTGGAAGCAGCATTGCAATTAACATAAATAGATGATAGATAGGTAGATAGATAACTAGATAGATAGGTAGATAGATAGATAGATAGATAATAGAAAGTAATATGATTCATGTTCACTTCCCGAAATCCAAAGACTGTTCAACCATATCCAAATGTTGGTAAAAACTTGCGATGGTACTAGGAGCTTTTTAGGAGTAAAATCTTAATAAAGAAAAATATGATGTTCCAAGTTTTTATCATCCCATAAAACAATATATTATCACGTCTCATATTTCTGACTTGACTGGAAAAGCCAAACAGTTTCTGTCTGAAGTATCTCATCGATTACATCCAGAAAGCACCTGGGGCTAAAGTCATCTAAAGGATGGATTTGAACATCCAAGATGGCTGACTCACATGGCTGAAAACAATCCTGGCTATAGGCTAGGAGATCAACTGAGGCTGTTATTTAGAACTCCTACACATGCCCTGCACATAGGGCTTAAGCTTTACAGTACCATGGCTTCATTTCAAGAGCCCAAAAGTGGAAGTTTCCATTCTTAGAAGATCTAGGCCTGAAAACTGTCGCAGAATCAACCCTTCCATATTCTATTGTCAAAGAGGTCCCAGAGCTCACCAAGAATCAAGGAGAAGAAAACAGACTCCACCTTTCCATGGAGACATGTCAAAGAATCTGTGGACACCTTTAATTGGTCACACATGATTGTACACTCACTGTACATATAAGGAACAGCAAAGAACATTTTGGTGGGGGGTACCTGGGTGGCTCGGTTGGTTAGGCGTCAGATTGTTGAGTTCAGGTGGGGTTGTGATCATGGGGTCAGGGAATTGAGCCCCATGTTGGGCTTCAAGGGTGGAGTCTGCTTGGGATTCTCTCTCTCTCTCTCTCCCTCTGCCCCTCCCCCCACCGCAGTCTCTCACTCGCTCTCTCTCTCAAAAAAATAGAACATTTTTTTTGTATTATCAGATAAGTAAACTAAATGTGATATTTCAGAGCAAAATAATCTACTTTAAATTACTTCAAATGAAGTTCATCTGGCCTCTAAGGAATTATAAAAGTCCTGTTATGTTTATTACTTTGCATGTTATGGAGTTATATTTAACAGAAGCAAAGAGCTTGATAACTAAAGTGAGATTATAAGGTAGCAATAGATATAAAAATAAGAACTTATGGGCACTTGGGTGGCTCAGTTGGATTAAACATCTGCTTTCAGCTTAGGTCATAATCCTAGGGTCCTGGGATGGAGTGAGGAGCCTGCTTCTCCCTCTCCTTCTACCTGCTGCTCCCCCTGCTTGTGCTCTCTCACTCGCTCTTTCTCTCAAATAAATAAATAAAATCTTAAAAAAAAAAACACTAAATGGTTAAATTCAGAATAGCCTAAATCGTAAATTAAGGAAAGGTAAAAAAGTCTTTCATGAAAAAGCAACAAGGATAAATTTTAATTAATATATCAGTGACCACATGTTCATGATTGAAAGTGAATTTCTCCGAAGACGTTCTAATTAAACATAGAACATTTGTAAACAAAAAGTCACAATGGCAGAGACAGGCTGCTTGTCGGTCGTTTCTCTTTCTGGGCCTCAGTAAGACTATATACCATAATACCCCTGCCTTTCTTACAGTTAGTTATGTCTACGTGATTGGGTTCTGGTCAATGGAATGTGTGCAGAACTGATGGGTACCACTTCCGAAACTAGCTATAAAACGACCTGTACAATTCTGCATGTTTCTCTCTTTCCTGCTTAGCTAGGCAGATGAAAGAGATACAGTGGAGCGAGCACTCACAGTAGTCTTGGGGTCCACAAAGACAAGTCACCCTCTGGTAGAGATCTGCCCTACTCACATCTGCTGTGAGGAAGAAAAAATCCTTTGTTGTGCTAAGTCACGGACAAGTGGTGGTTGCTTACTATAGCCACTAGCACTAAATACACTAATTAATATAGAAAATAAAAGTTAGGATCTCACCTCCCTCTTAAAAGAGACACTGACCTTCTTTGAAATGCTCAATGTCTTTTAGAAATTTGAAGTTGACGGAGACCATAGATGTCATCTGGCTGATCTATTTTCTTGATGCCAATCACCACATATTGCCACCAATGAATGAAATGCTTTAAAAACACCCAGACTCGAAGCAATATACATTGTAGGAAGCAGGAGCATGGGATTCCGTGTTGCCATGACAACATAAGCATAATTCCATTTCAAAGGATCACTAGTTCCCCTATAAAATATATACTTCTCTTCCAAGCAAGGTTTTTAAAATGTTGCATGCCGAAAGGAATGTATTGAACATCTATCTCACTCCAAATAACTGATTATGTCCTTTGATACCATCAATACCAACTGCAAGTACGAAGCCACTCTGGTGTCTTCAGGTGTCCCCAAACATCAGTGCCAACAACAGAATCAAACTTCAGACAGTCTATCATTTATGCCATCAGGAAATAAAGTAGCTTTTCCTTCAGTGGTAACAGTCATGAAAGCTCAGTAGTTTCCTCAAAATGAAATTTTTTTTTTAAAGATTTTTATTTATTCATTTGACACAGAGAGAGAGAGATTACAAGTAGGCAGAGAGGCAGGCAGAGAGAGGAGAGAGGAGGAAGCAGGCTCCCTGCTGAGCAGAGAGCCCGATGTGGGCCTCGATCCCAGGACCCTGGGATCATGACCTGAGCCGAAGGCAGCGGCTTTAACCCACTGAGCCACCCAGGCGCCCAAAATGAAATGTTTTGATCTAATAAACTAACCTCATGAATAAACTCATATCCCAAAAGTCTTGCTTTTTAAAATAAATACAAAATTATATGATCCTGATGTCTTTCAGGCTATGTGATAGCAATACTGTAGATATATATTATTTTAGAATTATAAATTACCCTACAAATCATTCAATCCAAACTCTCCATATTGTGGATTAGGAAACTGAGACTCATTCACGCTTAGTGACCCAATCACAAGATTAATTGATACTATTTTGTAATAATACACTGTTTTTGTACTACTGGACTGTTGATACTATTTTTCACACTGTACAGTGTTTTCTGTTAAAAAGAAGCAAAGTACCCACATTTTCAGCCATTATTTTAGAATGCTTACATAATCAATACTGTAATCTCTAGGGATTTAAAAAAACATATTTTGGCAAGATTCCACTTCAGTGTGTAAAAGTAACTTGTAATCTTTTTAACTGTAAGGAGTTGAATGAAAAAATAAATTGAACTTTTAACTATTTCAAAAGCTTCCTTGTCCTTTAGTGTCTTATGAAAAAACTGAGGCTATAAAACTTTATAAAGTTTTTATTAATTGTAAAAAAATTAACAATCTTATCTAATGAAAAGTGTTTATTATATGTCCAATTATAAATATAAAATAAATTTAAGTATACAGTTTTATTATTTCAGTTGTATATCTTAATTGAGCTACCCAAAATTAAAGTCTTATTTTAATGAATAGATGAGAATGACTTTAATTAAGTTACTGATGTACCTGAAATGTAATTTAGATATTTATTTCATAAATAGAAATTATACTATATTATGTTTAGAGCATTTCTAAACTGGCTGAAAACAATTAGCTTACCTAATTAGGAAGATGGACCATTCAAATGTCACTTATTAGTAATTTTCTTTTTTCTTTTTTCTTTTTTTTATTATTAGTAATTTTCTTAGCAAGCTTCTTTTCATTAAGAACATAAAGGTAAATTTCAGTTAAATCCCTCTTCAAATTAATGTAAATTCATAATGAATGAAATTCTAGGTAAAATATTTTTGTATATTAATAACAATATTTAAATGATAAGAAAATAATAAGTGTGGGGAAAAAATTTATCATGCTATTTTCTAAAATGAAAAGAATAAGGAAACTTAAAGAAAAGAGTTTATAAGCAAATATATTTTCTACCAGCCCCTTGTCAATTCTCTTTTTTAAGTTTCAGCATTATAGAACAATTTAGAAACTAGATCTATTTCAACATTCTGCCCCAACTAATTCCTCATATATTTGATAAAGATAGATGGGCAAAACTGTGGACAGGCAAACATACAGACTGAGAGTGTGTGGGTTTCCCAATTTTCATGGCCACCATAATCATTTTCTGAAGTTTTTGTTTGCTCTCTAACTAACCGTCTTCTATCACAGCCCAAAACAGTCAGGGCGTAAGGCAGACCAGCTCCACCAAAAAAAAAAAGTTAAAAAATGATCCAATCTTACTGACCCTTTGGCCATATAGCATTAGGAACTAGAGCTAAAAAAAAAAAAAAAAAAGAGGAAATGGGATACATACCAGTCAGCTCATCTACTATGCCACCATATCTAATTTGATACTTATTTAACAAATGTTAATTTTCTTTAACAAATGTTAAATTTAATCCTTCCTTGATTTAACACTTTTTTGATCCTGGCAAAATTAGTATAGTATTAGAAATAGACTATAATTTCCTTTTTTTCCCCACAAAATAGAAATAATAAATACCAAAAGGGCAAAAATAATTTTAAGAGCAGCAGATCTATAATTTTCCCTTTATCAAAATAAAAAGACAGGGCACCTGGATGGCTCAATCAATTAAGTGTCTGCCTTCAGCTCAGGTCATGATCTCAAGGTCCTGGGATTAAGTACTGGATCCTGGATCCAGCTCCCTGCTCTGTGGGGAGCCTGCTTCTCCTTCTCCTTCTTCCACTGCCCCTCGCTCGTGCTGTCTCTCTTTCTCTCAAAATAAATAAATAAAATCTTTAAAAAAATAACAAGACAATCTCTTTATTTGGACACATAACTATTGAGTTACTGACAGAGTGACATAAAAATGATTCATGATAATAATAGTAATAATAATAATAATAATCTGGACTATATACTGGCTGGGTATTTGTCCCTATCTCAGTGTAAAAGTTCTTAACACAATCACAAAATGCTGTAAGTTTTCTGTGGCTTTGCTTTGGTTTGGTTTGGTTCAATTTCCTAATACTGCTTCTGCTCACATAATATGATGGGAACCAGTGGTCAATGTTAATGTGAAAATTTAAAACTTAAACTTCATTTTAAAAATTACTTCTATTTTTAATATAATCAGAAGATCAAATTGTCCCAACACTACCATCATTACTCTCTAGAATACCAACGTCTAACCCCAGTGTGGGGATTTAGGAACCAATCCACTTCTGCCAGTTAAGGGGCCTTGCTGAAGAGGTTGCCTATTGCTTTCCCCCCTGTCTCCTTCCTCCTTCAACTCTTCTCTGTAACTTAGCCTGAGCACATCAGCATTTCTCTATAGAAAAGCAGCAGTCATCTCTGAAGATATTTGTTGTGCAAAATTGAAAACTAATGAGGTGAGAAAGATTAAGGGTTGTGAGTAACTCATCAGCTAGGAACTAAACAGGACTAAATGAGTATAAAATGGCTTCGAAATATGTGAAAACAAATGGCTGTACTCTGGGTGTTACTGACTAAATTTTCAAGCACTAAAAGAAAATAATGCTTCTAAAACTCACCCCTCAAAACTAATTTCAGAATTTCCCTATCACTCTCTTCTGGATGTGTCTTATAACATTTACTTGTTTAAGGAAGGTACTATAAGTAGCTTCTGTCACACTCTGGCCAATGTTTAGTACTTGTCCAATGCCAGTCCCTGAGGGACACTGGCCAGGGTCCCCTGGCTTTTCATTTCCCCTTAAGAAGTACAGTAGACGCCATGCTAAGTTAGAAGTCCCACTGACTAAGAAATACAGAGAAAAGGGCATCCATGTCTCTTGAGCAATAAATGCCTCAGGTTTGATTCATAAATGAGTAGTCTGATTTATTTTATTTGAGTTTAGTTGGTAAGAAAGGGATAAAATTTCTTAACCCATGAGATTTAAGGTATTTGTTGTTACTTGAAGAGAGAAAACTGAGAACAATAAAATCTAATTCTCTCACTTTTACTAAAGCACAGAAAAACACCAAAACAGACTAAGGTAACAGCCAAAGAATTGAAGTAAAATCTACCAAAGTAAGTCATGAAATTTATAGATTCCCTTCCTATCCGAAGAGAATTTAAGAATGGAAATGAATTTAATTATAAAATAATACATAAGTTTCTGGATCTCGTGAAATATTATTTTAAGTGTTCTATAATATGGTTGGACGTACTCTAAGAACTAATTTGTGTATAAAACAGACATGTTTATGAGTTTGTGTGTAACTCTGCAACAGGTTATATAAAAGTTTCACCTTATTATATTTTTCACTTGGTCAACAAATATTTTCGAGATAGTTACTGCTATTCAGAAGTTTAAATATTATTCATAAGGACATCTGGTAAAATGGAATGCTTCAGGTAAATAGTAGTACATAAAGAGCTTTAAAAGAAAAAAAGACATAAAAATTAATAAAATATAGGTACCTAAACAGCATTTTTAATGCAGTGGGGAAATGCCATATCATGTACATATAGCATTTGAATGAATAAAAGACTACATATACCACAAACATCTTCACGTAAAACCAAAGACTTTGAGGGATGCCTGGGTGGTTCAGTGGGTTAAAGCCTCTGCCTTCAGTTTGGGTCATGATCTCAGGGTCCTGGGATTGAGTCCCGCATCGGGCTCCCTGCTTGGTGGGGAGCCTGCTTCCTCCTCTCTCTCTGTCTGTCTCTCTGCCTACTTGTGATCTCTCTCTCTGTCAAATAAATAAAATCTTTAAAAAAAAAAAAAGCCTTTGATAGCTGATCTCGAAGACTTCTGTGTATAACTATGCCTATTATATTGTTGTGTATGTGAAAATTAGTTACTCAAATCATTCTAGGTAGCCCTGAGAATATCTGAAAGCTTGCTTTTTAGAAAGAAAATGAACAGTCACATTCAACAGACAGGTTGAAAATGACAACAGCGTTCTTTTTGCTTATACCTTCTCACTCATTTAGTTCTTGCTGGTTGAGGTATGGAAGGAAGTAAAAGAAACAAGTCCTTCTCCAAAGATGTTTATACACTCTAAAAGTTACCAAGAATTTAATTAAGTGCCACCTGCTTTGTCTGTAGACGCTTTTTAAAAAACATCTTAAAGAACTGCTTAGTTTTCATAGATACTTAGAGTCTCCTAGATCAACCCTTAAGAAAAGCCAAGAATGTTTTCCATATGCCCATCATTAGCTTGTCTTTGTCTGACTTCTTAAGACTGTAATTCTCAAGGCAGCCAAGGACCACCAAATTAAATATATATATATATATAGGAAGCAGAGAAGTATCAGAAAAGAAAATCATCAAACGACCCAAAAAGATTTTTTTTAAGTGAGAAGACAGTTGTTTAGAAGTGTCTTTCTCTATTTTTCACTTTGAGATTATCATAATTTCACTTCCCGGAATCTTTCCTTCCTCTTTATCTGACTCCCATTATACTGCCTCTTAGCCCTGAGATAACACCTACTCCATGTGCCTCGTATTTGGGTGCCTGTCAGATCCTGGAGTTACACCCCTTTGCCGGCCCTCCTTGACACACATGCCACACAAACAAAACCACACCTTCAGATATCACATAGATCAGGAAGCTGAGGCCCAGAGAGACAGAGCCTTGGCCATTATATCAACAATCAGTTTTTGTCTTCTGGCCAAACGTGGGTTTTTGATATTTTGCACATATCGTCAACTAACACTCACACAACACCAGGAAACTAGTAAGCTCTATCAACAGAGATGCCCAAGTTTCTCTGGTGGCCACTTGATTTACCATTTCCTTTTTTTTTTTTCTTTCCTCCCACTGCCCTCCCCTCCAACAATCCTCAGTTTGTTTCCTGAGATTAAGAGTCTCCTATGGCTTGTCTCCCTCCTTGGTCCCATCTTGTTTCATTTTTAAGAGAGTATGCAGTGATAATTCTTGTGTCTTTTATGAAGACAAAAAGAAAGGGATAAAGAAGACTGGCAATTCAAACATCATTATCTAATTATTTCAGATAGCAATAACTTCCCACTTGCTGTTTCTACTTCTGATTATTTTATTTCCTTCTTAAAATTCAACTTTAATGAAAAAAACAGACAATTCAGAATTTTTACCCAAATAAGTTCCTATATGAATCCTTTTGTTTTCTTTTTCTCCCAGAAATAAAACAATAGTTCAAACTAAGGAAAGAACAAAGCAGATCACTGTTCTTTACCTTTATCTGCTAAATTTCTCTAAAACCCCCAATTCAAAAACACATAACTTGCCCTTTTACTTCCTAGTTCTTTTGTATCTATAGAACGTTTTCCAACACATTATACACTGTTGTACATATTAACGGTATTTTTAACTTAAATATATCTTTTTTGATTAATAGTTTAAGCCTGTAGACCATTCATTATCTGAATAATCAAAGGAGTCCTTAAAATCACTGTTATATCATGGGGAAAAGAGATTTTTCAATAAATAGAATTGATAAACTGTGAGACTGAGGACCTCTGCTGGCAATTTTGAGGCATTATTTTTTTTAAACCATGATAATACTGACAGGACAGAAGGTGAAGATAACCTACTTAATCTGACATATTCCTTTTTACTTAGAATCCTTCAACTGCCTTCCTAAAACTTCATTTACTGTTCCTGTCACATCTTGAGCAACGTGAGTCTATAACCTCCAGAGCAGTTGCTTTACATTTTGAAAAATATACATAGAAGGTAAGACGACTATATGAAAATATTAATCTTGACATTAATGTTTTAAAACAAATTAAACATCTTTTTAAAGATTTTTATTTATTTATTTCACAGCGGGAGAGAGATCACAAGGAGGCAGAGAGGCAGGCAGAGAGAGAGAGGGGGAAGCAGGCTCCCTGCTGAGCAGGGATCCCGATGCGGGCCTCGATCCCAGGACCCTGAGATCATGACCTGAGCCGAAAGCAGAGGCTTTAACCCACTGAGCCACCCAGGTGCCCATTAAAACAAATTAAACATCTTAATGGCTTAATTAATTGGCTTAATGGATTAATGCCTTAATCTCTCTTCTACATGGTAGCCACATATTTATATATGTAGATGAAGGTATAGATAGGCAGATGTAGACACATCTTCATGATATAGAACATGAAATTTAGTATCGAAAGTGAATAAAATATTAATACATAATTACTAAGATATTTCTCATTTTTCTCAGAAACCAAACTTATTTTATATGTAATATATACCTAGATATCCTTGGAAGCCCAGGTCCAGAGCAATTTTTTTAAAGCTTGAAAATGCAATTGGACTGCATTTAACCACTCCATTTCAGCACTAATGTCACTTACCCATGCATTCCTTCCATTATTTGTAAATTCATAGATTATTATAACTGAAAGAGACCTGCGAAGTCATGTAGTCTCACCCTTTCGTTTTACAAAGAAAAAAAAAACCTGAAGTGGACAACAGCCTCTACCTATTCTTGCCAAGTCAGGGCAAGATGACCAAACAACCCTTCCTCAGACCATATTAATTCCATCCTCTCGGTAATCAGGTGAGATAGTGTGAGGCATTACATATTAAAATATATTAAAGTATAATCATTAACTTCACTAACAACTATATTTTATATTATTATATTTTATATAAGGGAAAACTCTCAAGACATTGAAGAACAAATGAGAAACATGTCATTGTTTCATTTACGGAAATTACGAATTTGTTCTGCCACCAGTAAACAGAGGCTGAAGTTTCCATGAAGAAGGAGAATGAAGCAAAGTGGAGGTGCCACTGAGGTGACTTGGGCCTGTGAGGTGGATACACAACAAGCTGCCGAGGGAGGGTGGGCCTGTCAAATGTCAGCTGGTCATGCAGCTCTTTTCACTTCAAAAAAGCAAGAGTCGAATGTCTCACTTCCTGACCCCTCTGTTTATCAGCTACACTCAACGGTTCTTACTGAACTGGACTGGTGGATATTTATTAAAGGAATCCCACCCCAATACCCACATATCCGGGTATTAAGTTCCCAGGACATCAAGTGATCAGTATGATAACAGTCAGTTAGAGAAGTCAAAGCAAGTTTCCTGGCCACCTATAAAAGAGCCTTAAAAGTGCTTCTTGAGATGGCTCAAATCTGAAATTACCTCCTTTGGTCATTCTGAATAAGCAGGGGTAAGAATGTGTTGAAAAGATAGTGCATGTGTAGATTTGTGTGTGGATGTGTGCATTTGCATATGTATGTGTGAATGTGTGTGTGTGTGTGTGTGTGTGTGTATGTGTGTGTGTGTGTGTTTGCATGAATGTTGTTCTGGGATTATCAGTGAAAAATCAGACTTCTGGGTCTATGTTCATTTTTCTAAGTCTTTCTCTCTAAAGCCATGCATTTGTAGATATGCCTTTCTCATTTTTTTTTGGAGGGAGGACAGTCATAATCTTCTCTACCTCACAAAGACAAAAACAAAAAACCAAGGCTTGGAGAGAGGTCTGAAACATAGAGATAGAAACTCAGGTCTCTCTCCTCTAAATCTGATGCTCTCTTGACTCCACCATACCAGAGAATCATAATCAGAGAAAAGCTACTGGAGTGAAGAAGGGCTTACGGTACCGAAATAAGGAATACTATCTTTTTATCTTTTTTTAAAGATTTTATTTATTTTATTTACTTGCCAGAGAGAGAGAGATCACAAGTAGGCAGAGAGGCAGGCAGAGAGAGAGAGAGAGAGAGAGAGAGAGAGAAGGAAGCAGGCTCCCCGCTGAGCAGAGAGCCCGATGCAGGCCTGGATCCCAGGAACCTGAGATCATGACCTGAGCCAAAGGCAGAGGCTTAACCCACTGAGCCACCCAGGCACCCCAGGAATAATACCTTTTTAAACAGGAATTTAACATTATACACAGCCTTTTCACATGTATTATGTCATTATCATCTCATTTAATAAGAAGTGAGTGGAAATAGGGCAGAGGGTTGTTCATGGGTAAAAAGGAAAGAAGAAATCATTCTCCCTCCTTTTTTCCTGCATTGGTACTACTTTCTGACATTCAGCTACGGTCACAAGTGCCTGCCTGAAATCTTCAGTAGAGCTTCAGCTCCTGGCAAAGAGTGAAACAAGGGGGTCCCAAAATCAACATCCATTACTCTGTGGTTCTGCCACTGTCTTTCTAAGACCCCAAGGAACAGATTCGTGGCATAATTTAGAAGAAATTTATTCTTTATTCAATCAGTCTCTTTAAAAAGCACCGTTTTTGGTTGGCCTTCTTTACCTGAGACATCCAATTTTATCTTACAAGAGACTAAAGAACTTTAATAAAATTCGGCTCTAGGAAAGATTATTTTGAGTAGAGATAGTAGATACCACAGAGGACTCTGCTAGACATTCCCAAAGAAGTGACACAAAATGATCTAATGGGAATGAAATTTAGAAGAATGAACACCTTAAGGATGAAATGTACTATCATACTTGTAGAATTCTGAGACATTTTTTAACATTCGTTAGCCTATAATGAATAATACTATTGATGCTGTTGCTTTTCTGAAGCAGATTTTACTATAAAATGATGTGACTTAGAATCCATAGCAAAGCAAAATGAAGGAAAAATGGCATCTACAGATGAACCTAATAAATGTTTCATAAATGTGTGTCTAAAAAGATGCAGAGAAAAACAAGATCCTTCAAAATGACAGGGGTCATGACTAAACAAAGCTATAATCTAATTATTTATACTAGCCTCTATTTGAAGAAAAATATGTTGGCAGAAGGAGGTGTCCTACCAACAAGTTAAGGGGTAGAATCAAAGAAGATGGATCGTAAGTTCACTTCCAAAGGATGGTGCTCCAAAGGATGTTTCTCCCTACATGGCAGGTGCAGCTCATGTCATTGGGAGAACAGCAGGGCCTAATGGCTTCAGATTAGACCTCTTCTTCTGATTCCCAACTGCATTAATCAGACGCATTTCAATTGTGAGTGAAAAAGAATGAACTCAAGGATACTTAAGTAGGAAAGAGAACCTTTTAGGTTAAAACCTTTGGTTGGAACATTTATGGATAGAGCTGGTCTCAGGCTCTTCAAGAATTCAAACACTGTCATCTAGTCTTCCTTGTTCTCTACTCTTGTCCCCTCCAACATCCAGTCTCCCAGCTCTACTTTTCTTTGTGCATTTACTTCTTTACTCCTCTCTGAGGCAGAGGACAGAGGGCTTACTTAAAATGCTCCAGGAGGAAAAAGGAAAGCTCTTTTCTTTCATACACTTTATATTGGCCTAGCTTGGGCCATTCTAGGCTGATTTTTCTTTTCTTTTCTTCTTTTTTTTCTTTTCTTTTCTTTTCTTTTCTTTTTTTTTTTTTTTTAGTCAAACACTATAGCTGAGGGAAGGGGTATTATGATAGGCCCACTCTAGGTTCCATTCCCAGGCATCTGGCCTGCTAGAGGGACATTGTTATTGGCAGTTCCTAAAGAGCTACATGGAATGAGTAAGAGCAGTTCCCAATGGGAAAGATGACAAAGAATACAAGAAATCTGCAACAGACGCATTCATCACACAAGCTTCTACATATGGCTTATTTTCCACATAGACATTCCTGTGGAGGTAACAATGCAATACCACAAACAGAAGTATTTCCATCCACTCCCAATTATTGTTCTTAGCATCTGGTTTACATTTCAAATTCTTCAGTATTCAACAAATTTGAGTCAGTCCCCTGGATGCAGCCAGTCAATAACTAAACAAGCTGCTAATCTAAAAAGATGACTTTGAGTAAATAAGAAAAATGTTCTCCTCCTTCAAGATACTTAATCACCATATACAAAAAAAATTGGTCATAGTCACATGTATAATGTCCATTGTTGTAAATAGTGCTCTATAGAGTTGTGTATCCCAAAATTTGCACAAACAAGAACTATGGCCCTGAGCAGAAACTAGTACAAGCACTCTGGCCCTAACACAGTTGCTCTGGAAGCAGCTAGGCACTCACACTTGACATTTGCACTTCTCAAATCCAACAAGTTCGTGAACATCATCAACAATATTTATTAAGTGCCTGCTTTGTGCATGTGGCTGAACAAAGAGAATCTTTGCTCTAAACCAAGTTTTCTCTATCTGCTTTATTTTTTTTCTCTATCTGCTTTAAAAATAAAACATGAAAAGGGGATCTTCAAATTCTTTGAAGAAATAGAATAATCTTATGAACATTTTTAAAAAAAAAGCTAAATGGTACAGCCCACCAGCCTTAAAATATTTTTACCACTGTCTTAAATTTCCTTTCTTCTTGTCTTTCTTTCTTTCATTCATTCATTCATTCATTCATTCATTCATTCTTTTTTGGAGAAGGAGAGAGAGAAAGCACAAATGAGGGGCTGGGAGCAGAGGGGAAGAGGAAGAGGGAGAGAGAGACTCTTAAGCAGGCTTCATGTGCAGTGCACGGCTCAGATGGCTCTTAGAGGACTGAAAAAAGATGATGTCACCAAAGTAGAAATGCCTGATTTCTCCTAACAGAAAACAGACAAAGGAATAGAGAGACTGGTAAAAGAGGAATAATATGTGAGACCAGAAAAAGGATTACAGGATTATGTTCCATGGAAGAGCCCAGAGTAGCAACCATTCACAAAGGCCATTGGGAATGTGCAGGAGAGAGGCAACCAGCACCACTGAGAAGTTCAGTGGTGGTTCTCCTTGGCACACCAAGTATGATGGCAGGAAATGCATTCACAGAACTGGGCTCGTTGCTATCTTCAGAGATAAAGGGATCCTGAAGTAGTTGAGGATAGGCAGCATGATATTTAGGAAGCTACAATTACTATGAGAACCAGCAAACTCAGAGGGGCAACCAAGGCCTCTGGACCTGCAATGAGTTGAGTCAGTCTTAGAGAACTTGGAATTCCAACGAGCAAAATTGATAGGTAGCCAACCTAGGTGCTGCTGAGCATGTAACCAGGACGCAAGGGGAGCAGGACGTTATACTGAAGGTGATCACTCCAATAAAAGTGTACAATTCTTTGCTCAGTTCCTGGACCTGAGCTGATTTTCAGGTCTAGAATTGGAACCCATTGTCTAAAAAGATAGCCAGACCCCTAGAAGTAAAGTCCTGCATTATATACTGTGAGGATTCCCCCAGTCCTACCTCAATGGGCCATATAGCCATTAACTTGGATGAATGTGCACTGGGAAAAAAATAAATATTTATTGATGATTTAAGAGAAGAAAGCAGGCTGTCAGGAAAGGCAGAACAGTTAAAGAAGGTTTTAAGGGGAAAATAAACTGAATCAATAAGATTAATTCCAAAGTACTACTCATTTTAAAAAGCTATAAATCAAGTTATACAAAGTATGTTCTATGACCACAGTGGAATTCAACTTGAAATGAATTTAGTTCAACAATAGAAACATATCTGAAAATCTCCAATTATTAAGAAATTAAGTGGCACAATTCTAAATAAACCTTGGGTCAAAGAACATTCAAAGGAGAAATAATAAAGTATTTTGAAATAAATGAAAATAAAAATATATCACAATTTATGAGCTATTGCTATTACCTATATAATATATTCTTTATCTCAGTCTATAATAACTTTATTTAGTTTGTATTTATTTAATGTATAGAACATAAGCTGTATGGGGGCAACAATTTCATCTTTTTTCTCCTTTGTATCCCCAGTTTCTAGTGTAATGCTCAGGCCCATTTAAAGAAATATATATGAATATATGAATCTCACCATTGGAAGTAAACAGTAAAAAAATTTAATACATATCCTTCCAGAATTCTCCAGACATATATAAAAATATTTCTCTTCTTTTTTACAATAATGGAATAGTACTATCCACATCAGGTGGTGGGATATTTCCCCAATTAACAATATTTTGGGAAATTATTTAAATGTGAATAAATAAGGATATACATCAATTAGTAGTGGTTGTAAAGTATTATATAGGTTTACCCTGATTTATTTAACCAATATCTACCAATGAACATTTGGATATTTTCTGATTTTCTATATTAAAAAAAAGTAGTAAATGACATACATGTAAACACACACAGCATACTTATCTATCTTTTAAGGATAAATTTCTACAGGTAGGATGGCGGGCCTTAAAGGAATGTACATGTAAATGATACAAAATGATAAATTCTAGAAATAATGTATAAATCTCACAGCATACCAAACTAAGGATATATATTTAAAGAAAAAGCTATTGTCTTGATTTTGGAGTCAAGTATATATTAATACTTGTATGCCTATAATTTATAATTTGTGCCATTTACTAAAGTAATTGTTGAAATGACAATATTTTTTTCTAGCTTCTTAATATCCATTAACAAACTATTGACAACAAGTGATCATTTTATGATTTGTATAATACTTATAAACCATCTGTTGTTATTTACAAACTGTTGATGAATGAAACTGTAGTACCAATAAGGGCTAATTGTTGGAATCTTGGAACACTGCATCAGAAACTAATGATGTATTTTTATGGTGACTAAAATAACACAATAAAAAATATAAAAATAAAAAAATAAATGATTTAGTTAAAAGAAACCATAGGCCCAAAATGGAGTCCCTTGTGTTAAGAGACCCATGCCAGCAAACCAAGACTTACTACCTAACCTAACTCCAATTTCACACACACACCCCATGTAACACTTAACCAGTTAACCTGGAAAATATATCAAATGGCCCCTTCTGGTCCCCTAAGGAGGGTGACCTTGCCTAAAACAATGCTTCCTTTGCTAATAATCTCCTTTTTTCAGTTTCCCTGTCTGCCTTTAAAAAACTTTCTGTCTGCCTTTAAAAGCCTTTCCGTTGGGGCACCTGGGTGGCTCAGTTGGTTAAGCAGCTACCTTTGGCTCAAGTCACGATCCCTGGGATCAAGCCCCATATTGGGCTCCCTGCTCATCGGAGAGCCTGCTTCTCTTTCCCTCTGCCTGCTGCTCTGCTTACTTGCGCTCTCTCTCTCTCTCTGTTAAATAAATAAATAAAATCTTAAAAAAATAAATAAATAAAAACCTTTGCATCCCTGCAGCTCAAGAGAGTTCCTTCTTATTTGCTAGATGGGATCCTGCTGATTCATGAATTGTTCAATAAAGCAATGTAATCTTTAAAAAAGGGGGGGGCTAATCATTGAGTTGAATGAACTTGATCAAGCATTCATTTTGCAAATGCCTTGAAACTTGAGCAAACTACTTGATACGAAAATATTTACTTATAGTTTATATAGGTAAAGTCCATCCTTCTCCTCTCCTATAAATTTCTTGTAGCTACTTGGGAAGGTATATTGTGGAAAGGGGCATTGATGACCTAGTCAGAAAGCTTTCCATACTTTTTCTGGAGTCTGGGGATCACAGCTGCCTGACATCAGAACCAGACCTGATAAATCTGTTTGACAGCAGACCATGGCTGACTTCACTCTGAAGGCAGAGTCGAGAGAGATTGTTTCAGTGAACTTTATGTATTCCTGACACAAGAAACAAATGGCCTGGGTGTTGTCTTTCCCAAGACTGCCTTCCCACATGAGATAACCCAGCAGAGAGTAAACCTTCTAGATTCCTAAGAGCTGACAGAGAAACTATAAACAGTCAGCCAGAAAATGTATTCACTAGCATCAAGTAAATATAGGTGTGAGATCTCCAACAATGAAGGAAGGAAGGTGTGGTATTCTCCAAAGAACACACAAAAACACTTTTGCCAGTAAAACTTGACATTACACACATGACATGGCTAGAGGAAACTAACAGATATCAGTGCCAGACAAGTAGAGTCAATAAATGTATTTGCCCTCCCCACACCTCTTTCAACTCTAAAGGAGGAGCAGAGAGGTGGTCTCCAGAGTTAGAAGAGAGAAGAAGCACTCTCTGAAGAAATAAAAAAAGAATCTAATTAGCCCCCTCTTTCCACAGCTGGTCTCACAACCTAGGGAAAGGGAGAATCTTTAGATTCAGTGAACTTGAAAATTCTATTTCATGAAAATAAATATTCAAATGACCTGAGACTTTCCATGGGTCTAAAGGGACCTAAAAGAAACCTGAAAAGTCATGAAACTAGCTTTAAGGTTATCTACAGGGCAAAAAGAGAATTAACTACACAGAAAAGTTTTTAGAAATACTGGCAATAAAAACTAAGTTGCTCCATGATTGTACACTCTCTCTGTGTCCAACTATCTCAATATAATGCTTCTACACTAACCAAAAGAATTGTTTTTGTTATGTAAAATATAATACCATCTATAGGCTACAAATATTTGACAGTCGTAGTCTGTAAAATAGCAATTGATATATCCACAATATGAAAAAGACAAGTTTTTATTATGGTGCTTCTATTAAAGAGGCATTGTTAAGTTACAGACTCCAACTTTATAATATGAATATCAATCAGTATAAAAGCTCCATTTTTGTGCCCATTTTTTTGTGCCCATTTTATTTTGTGTCCATTTTGTGCCCATTTCTCCCTCCCTCAAAGGAGTATACATTCTGATGAAAGAGGCATTAAAACACTTATAAGCTCTAGTTCCAACTAAAAATACAGTAAGAGTTGGAAATTAAAAAGAATATATTAGAAGTTAGTAAAGCTTACTTTATAAAAACTTCCATTTTTTTAAAGTGTGTCTTAAATTCAAGTAACCTTGGTTTTGTTTGAATTTGACATGGGCTTATTCCTGGAAACAAACAGGATATTTGGTACTAGAAAATTTTGAAAAGAGCTACCAGTAAAGACAGCATACATTACCTATTCAAATCAGTAAGTGGCCCAAATCTATTCACATTTCATAAAACTTTCAATTATAGAAACAAAAAAAAGCAGCCACATAAAACCAAAAACAAAATCAACACCACAGAAAATCAACAGCATATGCAGATTTTAACTTCTTCAATGTAAATATATATTTTATATGTCTAATTACTTTAACACCATGCATTCTGTTCTCAACTTACGCTCACTAACACATAAGAAAGGAACTTCAAACAATTTAAATTCATCATTATAAGAAAAACAAATTTATTAAATGAAATAATTATTTGTCAATTAATAATTGTGAAATAATAAAGTTATCAACTACAAAAAAAATCTTAAGATTGTATTTCCTTACTAAATTATTTTTGTCTCCAAAAACAAGTAAAAAAAAAAAAGTTAAGAGACACTTAATAAGAATCATAGATATACTATCTGATTCTTTTTGAAAAAAGAATATTTAAAAGGAAAGGAAGTGAAAAAGGAGGAGGGAGATAGAAGAAGTTGAGAAAAACAAATAAAAAAGCAAATTAATAATATGTCAAGTGATAAATAAACTAAAGTTATATAAAATGGTTGTGGTTTCAGTAACAGCAACTAACATTTTGATTTACAGAGTCCCATTAAAGCTAGATCAATGAAACTCACTGATTAGATTTTATTGACACTAAGGGGGAAAAAAAATATCTCTATGTCCTGGAGTTCCAAAATGGAAGAATAAATCCTGGAGCTAGTAGAGGCCATCTTGCCAATAGGAGATGAGAGACAGGCTGAGAAGACACACAAGGGAAAGCAGAGATAAAGGACAGAGAGAAAGATGCTGTCAACATCTGGGATTCCTTGGATTCATCAGGGTAGAACATAGGCTGCAACTTTCCTTTATGGAAGCCAATAAAGCCCGCCCTTTTTTTCCCTATACCAAATTGTTGCTGTTCTTTTATAACATTTGCAAATCCAAGCGTCCTATTTAATGCAATTCAGAAGTGAAATTTATGCTAAACAAATAGTTAGAAAATGCAAAGAGACTAGCTAAGTGTTGGTGGGGTAGTGGCTCCAAAAATGTTCATGTCGTAATTTCTGGAACTTGTGACTATGTCACTTTACATGGCAAAAGGGACTTTGAGATGGAATTAAATTAAGAATTTTGACATGAGGCAGTTATCTGGGTAAACCCTGGGTAAATATAATCACAAGAGTTCTAAAAAGAGTAAAGCAGGAGGCAGAGTCAGAAAGAGAGAAAGCCAATTGCGGAAACTGGGAGAGAAAAGCAGAAATTAGAGGAATGAGCTTTGAAGATAGAGGAAGGATCTACCAGCCAGGGAATATAGATGGCTTCTGGAAAATGGCAACAAACTCTGCCCCACAGCCTCAAAAAGAAATCAGTCCTCCCAACATCTTGACTTTAGTCCAGTGAAACTGATTTCAGGCTTCTGACCTTTATTATAGCATTAGAACACATCTGTGTTCCTTTAAACCACCAAGCTTCTGGTAATTTGTTACAGCAGCCACTGGAAACTAATACAGTTAGACATTTCATGGAAGCATTTTGTGTGTAATCCAATATCTTTTACACGATTAAGAGAAGTATCCCTCCAACAAAGCTAAAATTATATTTGGGGCACACTGAATTGAGAGACAGAATATTGAACTCAAGAATTTTCTCTACCTCTGACTACTGAGAGATCCAGGGAAGAGGGTCACCCAATAACAATGAGCATAATCAGCACCCAAATCTTGGTTTCTAAATACCATTCTCCATTAAAAGAAGCAGGGCCTTTTAATTTGATTCTGGGGCTAGAATTAGAAAGTAACAAATGAGTCTGGAACATCTTTTGTGTTAGAAAGTAATAAAGTACTTAATGAATGAAAAGGATGTGCCAAACTGACACAGGAGCCAGAATGAAGGAACTTCGATTGACCATAAAAAGAACAATGTGAGCATCAAAATAATCACATTACAGTTCATTTTATAATATATGAATCTGTGAGCCCATATCAACATAAAGAGATAAACAAACAAGTAAACAAGAATCTTACACTAGAAGTGCAACTAATAAATATAGAAGGAATGCTTAAATTAGAAAAATCAAATATATGGCAACAGTTACCATCATAACGCAATGAATTTAGCCAAAATATATCAATGGATACTGAAAAAAATAGGTGAAAGTTTGACAGAGAATGGGATATTTATATAATTATATATTAAAAGAATCAAAGAAATTAAAAAAAAAAACCTTACAGTAAGCTAGGCGTGAAGTCCAGTCTACCTCTGCACACAAACTCTTCCCAAATTCCTGTTAATTATAAAGAGAATCAAGTAACTTAACAGTGAGGAAACCTGACAGACACCACTTTAATCAAGGAGTCAAAGTAAACATCACCAATAATGAAACAAATTAAAATCAGAGACCACCTGATGGTATGCAATTAAAAGAACACATTGTCACTTCTGTGATTCTGGGACATTCCTGCCATATATGCATAATCTGAATTGAATCATGAGGAAACATAAGACATATCCAAATTGAGAGTATTCTATCAAATAACTGG
Source organism: Ailurus styani (assembly GCA_002007465.1). Classification (NCBI taxonomy): domain Eukaryota; kingdom Metazoa; phylum Chordata; class Mammalia; order Carnivora; family Ailuridae; genus Ailurus; species Ailurus styani. The sequence goes on from LNAC01000031.1 coordinate 1,798,126, forward strand.
CCCATAACGGTCACGAACGACTGAGATTCAAGGCTGAAGGGGACTGAAGAGAAACAACAACTACGAAAAGATCCTTAACTGGATCTTTTTTGCTATAAATCATCTTATTGGGACAATTGTAAAAACATGAATGGGATCAGCAACAAGCTAGAAATAATGGGAGAATATTAGTTTCCTGACTTTGATGATTATATGATATTTGGGTAGTAATACGTCCTTGCTTTTGGAATTACACATTAAGTACTGGCATGTAATAGGCATCATATCAGTAACTTACTTTTATTTATTTATTTTTTAATTTTATTTTTATTCTTTGCCCCAGGGGTACAGGTCTGTGAATCACCAGGCTTATATCTTTCACAGCCTTCGCCAAAGCACAAACCCTCCCCAATGTCCATAACCCATCCACCCTATCCCTACCCTCCCACCCCCCAGTAACCCTCAGTTTGTTTTGTGAGATTAGGAGTCTCTTATTGTTTGTCTAACTTACTTTTAAATGATTCAGAGAAAAAAGTTTATTGCACTACTCTTGCAAATTTCCTACAAATTTAAAGTTATCTTTGTATTTTCAAAGAAACACATTTAATTACTATGTTAATTAAAAAAAAATAATAATAAGCCCAGGAGCTGCAGTTAGATTTGTGTGACCCTGGTGCCTGAGTCAATATCACAGACAAGTTTGCTTACAGAGTCTTGATTATGCCTGGTCTTAACAACCACAAAAATCCTAAAAACGATGCATGTAATTTAAAACACCACTTGTGGAATTTGAAGGTGTCCTGGCCATAACTGCTTCCTCATTTAGACATCTACTACTGACAGTGATGCATTTCCAGTCTCTTGTTATAGAGAACATAACCTATGTAGTAGACATCAGTGGTTGTCTACTAGTATCTCTTCCTCCTCCATCTTTCTAACACAATTCCACTCTCATTCAGGCATCTACTCTTACACCATTAACAATGGTTTAAGAGGAAGTTGGTGGACCTTAGCACCAGAACTGGGCCTCATGTATCTAAAAGTAATCCTGTTCTCCATAGTAAAGACCATTTCGATTAATACAATTAGTTCATGGTAGTCCCCTAGTCTCAAAAATTGATTCAGCAATTAGCTTGTAACCTAATATGGGCCAGGAAGTCATAAAGGAAGTTTTTCTGGATGTTTCTGGCAAGAAATGTCTTCGCTTTTAAAAGCAAAACAGACTACTCCTCATCTTCTATATGCTCCATTATAAGGAGCCTCGAGCCTCCAAAAGGCGTTTTGCCACCATGAGGAAAGTCAGCCTAAAGAAAAGCCCATTGTACTAAAAGGAACAAAGACAAGGAAAATGCAGGAAGGGAGGAAGCGGGGAAGGGAAGAAGGGAGGAAAGGGAGGAAGGGAGGACGGGAGGGAAAAGCTACACTCACTGAGTTAAGCCAGCCCTGACACACATTCTTCTTTCATGCATGACTTTGTGAGCCAATTTAAACCAGTAGGATAGAACTAAATTTTCTATTACTTGCTTCCAAAGTATGCTACAATTTGTAATCTCAGGTTTGAAAAGGTGGCATACACAAAGTCAGTATTCCCAGGAGATTTCTTATTTTGTTCTTCTAAAGCCTAATAGAAGAGGGAGAAGAAGAAAAATGAGGACCAGAGAAAAAAAGAAGTCAATCTCTAAGTTGAAAACAATCTTGTGTTGCATCGGTATTTACATATATATTTAGATGATGGAAAAGTATTTTATTCATTTAACAAAGTATGTAGCACTTACTATGTGTCTGGTACTCTTTGTATGTTTTATAATGTTAATTCATGATATGTTTTATAATGTTAATTCATAACATTAATTCATAGGAAGGTGTTATTGCTATCATTCCCATTTTCAGCTGAAGTAACTGAGGCCCATGGAGGTTAGAACCTGGCCTAAGGTCACACAGCTAGCAAGTGGCAGAGCCAGGATCCAAATCACTATGTTATACTGGAATACCAGACATAGAAAAGATCACCAAAGGAGAACGTTTCAGGATTATGTATATATCATGAGATATGGCATGTTGTTAATTCATAAGCAAACCTAAGATTTGCATTAGAGAAACTAGTTGTTCCTCAAATATCAGAAAAATATAAATAAAATTATTAGTCATTCATCTAAAAAAAGAAAATTACTTTATGTCCGTGTTTATCTAAAACCAACAGATGAGTAGATAATAGCACAAATTCAGTAATTATGAAATATGATGTATTATAGTAGAAAACTCTGTTAAAAATAGAAAAAGAAAAATCTTCCTATTAAAGGAAACCTATTAAAGTTTTGTTTTGGTTCAGTTTTTTTCTGATTAAAAATAGAGCATGTTTGGAGTATATAGCAGGAAATCCGAATAATTTTAGTTGTCAACTAGGAAACAGTACCAGGCATAATTTTCTTTTTTGTTTAGTATTTTTCCTATTCTTGCTCATTTAGGTCTGCCTGATTGACACCTGAGCTTCATTTCTTAGCACATTTACCTACTGAATCTATAATGTCCATAGAAGGTTCATCTAAAGGTAGGCAAAAGGAGGCAGACCTCCCAGCTAAAGAAAGTCTATGTTGCCCACGAGTTTGTATATGACTTAGGGACCTGCCGGCCTCTTCTTGAATAAATCCATCTTGAATTTTTTTCTTTTAATGCTGTCCCTTATGTGTAAAGTTGATGTAGAAAACAAAAGGTCTAAAGATAGAACAAAGAGATGAGTAAGAAGGGACCTCTCTTCAACCTCTTACGTACTTAATGATGCCTTCCTTGACATATTTAAATGCTGCAAGGTCTAAATTTTAAGAGGGTAAACATAACATTGAGCATAGAGTGAAGTTAACAGCATAATTTTAAATGCTTCTGCTTGCTACAAGAAAATTGATCAGAAACAAGTCTTCAGTAAAACTTCCCCGGGTACTGTTTAAGCTGCCTGGCTCATTCCAATCAGTCCCCGAGCCGAGATCAATTCCAAGGCAATCAACCTTACTATTGAACTGTTTTGTGGCTGTGTAGTTAGCATCTTCATTTTATCTCTGTCAAATGTATGTTAGCTTTACTAAAAGTTAAAATTTACTTTTTAAATTTTTTCCGTTTCTGGATGTCAAAAAACATATTACATTTATATTTCCCACAGAAATGTAGAATAGAGTAGGCATTAAACAAAGACGCTTGAACAAATGAATTTAAAAGGCCACACGACAGGAGTCTGGAACAGAGCTAGGACTTCATTGCCCTTACCCTGCCTGCCCGTGGCCTGTGGAAGAGAGAGCTCTGTAGGTTGTCCCTGCTTGCTGTCAGGACGACTTTCCTGCTCACACTGGGAACTGGCTGCTTTCACTGATTGCAGGATACTTAGGCCAGGACGCCCTCTCTCTTTCCACAATCTTGCCCATTTTTAAAAGTGCATCTCCAACTGCTCCTTCTCTGACATAGAAAGAACATTAGCTAAATTCAGAAGGACTGATTTTTAGTCCCAACTCTTACTCTGACTTGCTGTGTGTTCTAGGACAAGTTATTTAACTGCTCTGGGGTATCAGTTTGTTTGTTCAAGCCTGGGGTTGAACTGCAAGGAAGCTGAGGGACTGATGCCCTATAGGGCCTGCATCCATGCTTTCTGTGATCGCCAGAGTGTTGTTTATGGCTGAGGCTTTTGTTTTTTGTTTTTTATTTTTTTAATATTTTAAATTTCTTGCCAACATTTTAGGGAATTTTTTTAGTAAAAATCTCAGAAAATATTGAAAAAACATTTTCCCAATCCTATAACACTTCTAAAATAATTCTATTAATTCATTTATTATAGGTTATTATTTTATCTTTGCTTCTATCATGTGTTGCTAGTCACAACCATGACTTATTTGATGGTGAGTAACTGAACAGGAATGCATTCGCAATTTTAGGTTCCTGTGGGAAAATACAGTGTGTTTATAATGCATTTTCCAGAAAAGAATTGGAGAATTGAGGATTATCCTGTGACTTTGTTATTTTATAAATTCACATGCCCACTAAATTAGATTTAACTCTTGGTGTAATTAGTTTTGATTTCAGAGTTTCCAAGGTTTGCTGATAAAATTGAGATTGTGGCTAAGGTTAATATTTTCCTAACAGTAAGTTTGGTTGGTAGCTGTGGAATATAAATAGTTGAAATTTGTATCGGGGCCAGTCAAATTTGGTTCTGTTTCCTCTCAGCTGCTTGTCTTTTACATTAGAAAATAGAGGGAAGAATAGCCAAAAATCTTAGGAATGCTTACCAAGTATCTGAAGTTAGTTGTCCAATGCCATTCAGATAAATTGTGGAAAAAGGAAAATGGGCATAACGGAGTAATATAGATACATGGAAAATTCTACAAGGGAATTTTACTTTAAAATTCATTGCATGGTTTAAGTGTGTGTATAAGTGTGCCTGTGTGCAGATTTCTGATACACATTAAAAACAAATTATATGTACATGAGACCTTAAATACTTTGCAAACATATGAATAATACAGTTGTGCTGTTAGTCTTTGGATAGGCTGGCCTCTTGGAATTAGGTTAGATAATGTCTATCTTTTGAACTGGAATTGAACAGGCTTTTATTTAATGAGCATCAGTTATCTGTGTAACACCCTGAACTAACACTGATAATTCTAATGCTAGTGAATCTGGATAGTCTACTAAAATCCTCTCAGGGAGGGGCGCCTGGAAGGCTCAGTCAGTTAAGCCTCTGACTCTTGATTTCTGCAGGGCTCATGATCTCAGGGTCCTGGTATTGAACCCCGCCTAGGGCTCTGTGCTCAGGGGGGAGTCTGCTTGTCCCTCTCTCTCCTCCCCCTGAACTCCCTCCCTCTTCCTCTGTCTAGAATAAATAAATAAGATCTTAAAAAAATAAGTAAATAAAGTATTTTTAGGGAAACTAGACATCAAGATAGATAGATACATAGATAGATACTAATAAAAAATAAGTGGCAGGGCGCCTGGGTGGCTCAGTGGGTTAAAGCCTCTGCTTTCGGCTCAGGTCATGATCTCAGGGTCCTGGGATCGAGGCCCGCATCGAGGGCCCTGCTGAGCAGGGAGCCCCCCTCTCTCTCTCTGCCTGCCTCTCTGCCTCCTTGTGATCTCTCTCCCTCTGTGAAATAACTAATTAACTAAATAAATAAATAAATAAATAAAATGGCAATCTGCTTGGTGTTTTAAAAAACTAAACCCAAAGGGTAAAAATCCCTTTGGTCTTTAGTTCATGAACTCGTTTCTTTCAGGAAAAAGAGTTCCCAGGTGGGGTGACTAACTTTATGTATCAAATTGGCCACAGGGTGCCCAGATATTTAGTCAAACATAATTCTGGATGTTTCTATGAGTGTTTTTGGGTAAGATTAACATTAAAATTGATAATCTGAGTAAAGCAGATTGCCCTCTCTAGTGCGAGTGGGCCAGGCTCCTGGAAGCTGTTGAAGGTCTGAGAAAAACAAAGAACCCCCCCCCCCTCCCAGGAAGGGAGAGCTCCTCTTACCTGAGTACCTTCCAGCTGGGACATCAACTTGTTCCTGCCTTCAGACTCAGACTTTTAAACATTGGCTCTTCCAGGTCTAAAGCCTGACAGCCTCAGACCAGAACTACACCATCAAGCTCTCATGGGTCTTCAACTTGCTGACTCACCCTGCAGATCTTGGGACTCCTCAGACTCTATAATCACACAAACCAAATCCTTATGATAAATACATGGAAGAAAAGCCAAAAATCTTAGGAATGCTTATATAGATCTATATCTCCTAGTGCTTCTTTTTCTCTAGAGAACCCTAATATACCAGACCATTCACATTAGTTCATTGGTCCATTCATCGCATACATTTCTATTTTCGAGAAGGGTCCATGACTCTATCTCATCTGGAAAGCAGCATGCTTTAGGAACATCCAGCTCTTCTCTATTGTCTTTAAATTGTTTTATCAACTTTATGGTGTTGACTCCGCCTCACAGGGTCTTTGTTACTGATAAAAGAATAGGTAGACCACCAAAAATGTTTTTTCCAGCTTCTTATCTAGAAATTTCATTTTTAACCAAGAAATTTGTAAGATTTTTAAATGTTTCTTTAGAATATATCTGTCTCCTAACACCTTTTCTTGGATGGACTCACAATATAAAAGTGCTTAGAACAAAGGCTGCAGACCAAACTCTAGGTTCAAAGTGGGTACGTGTTCCCTAGGACCTTTCTGAAACATAAAATTTCAGTCATCCCTTCATCTTTTCCCTCTGCCCCACGTCTTCGGCACCATCACTAAATTTCAGAATCTTCCATGTTATATAATAATTAGGGAACAGATGGTAAATATATTCTAATTTCAATTTCTGAATCAAATTCATTAATACTGGCTATCTTATCCATTACTTTGAGAATTAACAAGCAAGTGTAGACCATTGACAGAACTGAGTAATTAGCTCTCTCTGCCCTGAGTGAGGCAGAAAGCAGTGGCTGCGAAAGCTAAGCATTTACCATCCCTGCCTTAGATTTTTTGACATCCTTTTAAAATACACATGAAGAACAATGTTGCAGGATAATTTATTGAGATAATAACTCCTGTCTTATCTCCACTTCTGTATGAGACTCTCAAAAGAAATGCAATTTTAATATCATTACTGTTACCCAAAACCTTAGAAATGGGAACTTCCCACATTGTACTCGGATTTCCTTAACTTCTAGGGCATGTTAACAGCTTTGGGTTTCAGGGGCAGAAAGAGGTTATCTGGTGTCAAGAATTTTTAGGCTTTTGTTATGGACTCAAAGCACCTGTGGTTACTATGTTGGGTCATCCCAGTGGGGAGAGAGGAAAGAGGTTGTGCATGGAGTAATTTTAGAAAATGGCTCCTGGGAGACTAGTGAGGACCCTGGAAGACTTCATGGTTTTTATATGGGATGCACGTTCACAGACCTGTGTGCTCAGTGCCAGGGACAAAAGAGGCGAGAAAACTTTTAAACATCTATGGAATCCTGGCCTCAAAGACCCAATACTCCTCTTCACAGAGAATAGAGTGTCTGCCATAAAGCCCGAGGTCAGCACAAAAAAACTGTGTGAAGCCCTGAGTCCTTCCAGAGGAGTAGGGCCTCAAAAATGGTAGAGAAGCTGCTCTTCCCAATTGCATCACTTGATAGGAGGAGTATTGAATGACAATCAACACAATGGTTAAAAAAACAGGATCTTCTCCCATTTTTTCAACATTTGTGTGTTCACACAACCCTAAAGAAAAGTGGTAATCTACCACTCCCACGCCCACACACAAATGATTACACTAAAAGTAAGGGGCTCCAATCCACATTCAAGTTGTAAAAAAAATAAATGTTGTCTATTGCTCCCCTCAAATTGCAAATCAAAATCATACCTAATACATGAGAATTATTAAAAGGAGAAAGCAAAAAGAGAAAGAAAGAAAGAAAGAAAGAAAGAAAGAAAGAAAGAAAGAAAGAAAGAAAGAAAGAAAAAGAAAAAGAAAGAAAGAAAGCAAAGTACAAGATAATTTAACATAAGGTCAAATTCATTGACATCACCAGAAATTCCACAAAGCTCAGCTAAGAGGTCAGAGGATCTCATGGGTAAATGAGAGGAATGAAGACAGAGGATTGAGACACTAACAGATTAAGGCATTTGTCCAAGATCACACAGCTAGTATAAGAGAGCTAAAATACTAACATAAACCCTCTGCTTCCTATGAGACTTCAGAGCCAAGGTGATTCAGTGTTAAGAAGCATGATTCGAGTCACAATTTTTAAACTAGGAAAGGACCAGAGATCAGGTGACCGAAAGTGTTCCATGGGGCCCCCAATGCACATTAGGGAGGAGTGAACAGAGAATCATCAGGAACACATCGGCACAACCACAGGCAAGGCACTACGGCAGACTGAGAAACTGCAGATGGGATTTAGAGTCAGGCCAATCTGAATTCTCCTCACTTCTCTGAGAAATGTGTGCAATGTGCCCAGGATGTGGTAGGTACCACATCAACATACTTTGAACAGAGGTTCGGTGAGCCTGAGTCAGAAACTTAGGAAAGACTCTGCTACAACAGATCAAAATGTCCCAGCAAGTTTATTGAAGAAAGAGATTCAGGAAAAGAATTATCTACAGGTGCATTCACAGCTTTGACCTGTGGTTTGTATTAAAAGCAGATGCTTTTTAAACTTTTATTTACAGTATTTGTCTTTATATGTCTATATATTTTATATATCGCAATACTTACCGAATTTCTGTCAACTTCTAAACTCCTATGAGGCTTTGATCTCACCAATTCCAGTTGTGTCATGCCCATTAAAATTCAGAAACGGATTCCTGAAATTTGGCAGGAAATTAGCATGCTCCAAATTTTACTGTTCTCCCCATCAATACTTTTTCTTTTTAAAAAAAGTAAAGGAAAAGAGAGGGGAAAAGGGTTACTTGAATATTTTTTCTTCTTAATGGCATCCATTAAGCCAAACCAAGTTGGTGATTAAACTATCCTCTAAACCTTTTAAATGAGAAATATCATTTCTTAGAAAATTTAAAAATCTTTAGCAAATATTCAGGGCAATATTACATAAATAAAAGATTCATAATTGTGCTCATACTTAGTTTTATTTAACTTTATTAGTTATGGAAATATACATCAGAAAACTAAATCCATATTGGATCCACAAAGACACACATCCCTATATGTGTTTTATAATTTCTTAGCAACTTTTTCATATAAATACCATAACTGAGAAACAAGGAGCTTTCCTCTTGAATCAGTTTTCCTATTTGACTAGTTTGATTCAGATTACATAAAATAGATTAGAATGTGGCTGAATAGTCAGCTTGTTAATTGCTCTCTGAACAAGTTCTTAACGTGTCAGTACTATCTAAATAATGAATAATTATTATTATGATTTCAATATGGAATAATTTGCCCTTGGCTTTTATTTCTTGAGAGATGTAATATCACCTCAATTGCTTTCAGTCAGACGTGACATCTTCTGTACATTGATAGATGTATTATACACATGCTCTTGATGTGGCAAGTTCTCTCTTTTATCTTTGATTAAAATGAATTACTACATTGCAACAGCTATTCTTCCAATTGTCAGCTGCAGAGTCAGTTTACCACTCACTCACCACATTTCTGTTTTAAAAAGCATGTTCAGCAAATGCATCTCTGTTTCTATATAGGCGATCCAGTTTCTTTTCTCCTGATATGAAAGACATATAAACTTCTACTCCCTTGAAGTAGAAATGTATTGCTTTTGCCCATCTGATTCTCTTTGGACTTCTGGCCAAAGCGGCCCAATTTTCCTTTGGATAATTTCCCCTAATCCAGGCCCAGTCTTTATGATGTGAATAATTCAGGGCTGATCTTATCAGCCCCCCAACTGCCCCATATCTAAGAATAGGCTTCTGAACAAAGTTGACCCAGTTTAGTCCATGACCCAGCCACAGTGAATGGTTCAGAGTTAGGGACATAACCCAGTCAGGTGAATCAGAATCATTCCATATGATTTTGTTGGTACCAAAAAAAAAAAAAAAAGAAAAGAAAAGAAAAGAAAAATATAAGTTAAGAATGAGACCCAAATCTTGATGACAGTTTTTTGACTCTCCCAGATTCAGCTATGAATAAATATAAGATCTACTCTTGGACCACTCAATTTATGTAAGCAATTCTATTTTTAAAAATAGATTGAGGTGGCTTTTCATTTGCTTACAACCAAAAGACCTCTGATTAACAAGCCCACAAGCTGATTCTTTTCCATTAGATAATGTATTATTCAAGATAGGATAAACTGGGAAAATAATAAAATTTGAAATCTCAGTTATTTAACACAACAAAGATTTATTTTGTTCATGTCACAATCCACTACTAGTTGGGCTGCCTTTTTTTTTTTAATTGTCAATGGTATTTTAGGTGGCAGATAGTGTCCAAGATACTTCTAGGCTGGAAGGGAAAGAAGAAGAAAACATCCTGGCCCCTCAGTGGCTTGTACTAAACATGACACAGGTTACTACTGCTCACAAGCTATTGTCCAATCTGACCACTTGGCATCAAACTAACTAAAGAAAACAGAAAAATGTAAAGGAGTGTCTCCATACTCGCTGGGGAAAAACTATCTGTAACAGTCAGGATTCTCCAGAGAAAGGGAACAAATAGTGTGTGTGTGTGTGTGTGTGTGTGTGTGTGTGTGTGTGTGTGTGTGTGTGTGTGTGTGTGTGGTGTGCCTGTGTGTGGAGAGAGAGAGAGAAAAAGATACTTATTTTAAGGAATTGGCTCACACAGTTGTAGGGGCCAGTGAATTTGAAATCCATAGACCAACAGGCTAGAAACAGGCAGAAGTTGATACTACAGGCTTGACATGGAAAGTCTTCTTCAGAAGACCTCAGCTTTTGCTCTGAAGGCCTTTAATTAATTGGATAAGGCCCACCAACATTACTTAAAGTCAACTGACTATAGCTGTTAACCACATATACAAAATACCATCATAGAAACACCTAGATTAGTGCTTGATTAAATAACCATATACTATCACCTTGCCAAGTTGACACATAAAATTCACATCCCACTATCTCTGCCACAGATTAAATGCCCTTATAATTTTCTTCTTATAATATTATAATGGAAATAAACATCTCTGCTAAGTGTTGGGAGATTAGAGTCATGTTCTATTGTTCAACATATTCTATGCAGCTTCTCTCATGCCAGGAGGCTAAATCTTTTAATATAAAAACATTTCTCTGGTCACTAGAATGCTAATTCATTTCTTTAATCTTAGCTAAGTTCCAGTGCTATATTTTTAACTGTTTCCATTTATGTACTTATTAATATGTTCAATTAATGCTTTTTAGTAGATGCTATATGCTAGGTACACCAAAGTTCACCTTTTCAAGTCAAATATCTGCATCTTCCTATTGAAGGGGAATAGGAAACTATGGTAAGCGTCTAATGCTTTGTGACAAATCATCCCAAAACTTAGAGGCTCGAAGCAAGAAAAAATATCTTTTCATGGTTTCTGTGGGTCAGCAATTTTGAGGTAGCTTGACCGGATAGTTCTATTTCAGAGTCTTCTATGAGAGTACAGTCAGGTTTTAACAGGTGCTTTGGTCAATAGGAAGGCCTGATTAGGACTGCAGGTGCCACTTCCAAAGGGGCTCACTCATGTATCTGGCAAGTTGCAGAAGACTTCAGTTGTTCTCTACATGGGCCTCCTCACAGGGCTGCCTGTGGGCCCTCACGCTTGGCTTTCCCTGGATGAGAGACCCAAAAAACCAAGACAGAAGCTTCAATACCTTATATGATCCAGACTCGGAAGTCACACACCGTCACTTCCACTGACTTCTGTTATTCACACAAACCAGCTCTGAATCATATTGGAAGAAACAACATAAGAACGTAGATTCTAGGAGGTAAGGATCATGGTGGGCCATTTTGCCGGCTGGTGACCACAATAACATACACCAGTCCTTTGTTTGAATTACCTTCTTTTTTTTTTTTAAGGTTAATCCTTTTTTTTTTTTTTTAATCAGAGAGGGGGAAAGCACAAGCAGGGGGAGCAGCAAGCAGAGGGAGAAGCAGTCTCCTCACTGAGCAAGGAGCCCAATCGATATGGGGCTCAATCCCAGGACCTTAGGATCATGACCTGAGCTGAAGGCAGACACTTAACTGGCTGAGCCACCCAGGTGTCTCTTGAATTACCTTCTGTTAGGAGATCCTGCTGGCTCACCCAAGTCAATATATGGTTCTGTAATTCATATATTCAGCTCTGACTAGGTCATGAGCTGAGATTTCAGTTAAATTTAGGGTGGAGCTAAAGCTTCTTGGTTAGGTGAGATTAACATGTGGGAAAAAACATTCCTTTCCTCACTGGATTACTACTCTGGAAATTCTCAAAAGAGGTTCAGCTGGAGGCTACGAACACCAGACACACCAGACGCAAAGCACACACACACACACACACACACACACACACACACACACACACACACAAGTCATTTGTGTCAGCACCAACAACATTACCATAGAACCCACCACCTCTTACACAAGTAGAAGTGGCCTGTCTTTGGTCACAAAAGCAACATAGGTAACTCCTATTTGGACATTACACTTACTAGGAAATTTAAAAATTATGTAATATTGGCTTATTTCTGTATCTTAGTGTCCCTGAAATTTTCATCTTACTGAAATTAAAATATCCAGAATATTCCATCCTAAAGATATAAATATTAACAGAACAACATTTTTGTTTATTTTGTTGTAATGGGTGCAAAATTGAAATGTAACATCAAAAGTCATAGGAACTTTTGTGAAGGTTCTAATAGGATGAAAATGTGATAATTGTTATCATGGGCATAACATAAGTTCTGAGCATGTAATGTCAGCAGTTTAGTGCCACTTCTTACATTAAATAGTTTTAATAATAAACCAGTTATATGTTAATAATTGCTTCACAGAAATTAGACAGGAAAAAAATTCTTTGAATTAAAAAAACCTAACCACATAAATTCAAGAAATCATTCTCAGTTTTTTCCTCCCAAGTCTATAGGACTTCTAAACCCATTTATATTTGGCCCCAACCCATGGGTTGAGAATCTATTCAACTTCAATATTAAACCAGGTAGTTCAACTAATAATGCAACAGAGACTTAAAGAGATGTTCTAAATAAACTATAAAAATCTGAGTTCATTGGCCAAAGAAATGCTTAATTTTTTTTTAATTAAGCAATAAGTGCTTTATTACTTAAAGGGAAAATTAATAGCACAGAGTTTTAATGATTCCATTAATGGAAAATTATAATGCAATTTCTTTAAAATTGTTTTCAACATCCTGACATACCACTAGACTTAGTACCACTGTCTTTACTTTCGAAGGTATTAATATCAATGGACTAATTAAAAAGAATCAAAATGGAATCACTTATACCCAATTCTCCTTTCCCAAGGCTTTATGTTGTAGGTTTATGTAGCCTTTGGATGGCAGCCAGAAAAACTATTTGTTCTTGACTTTAAAAAATTAGCTTTTCTAGTTCTTTTAGAATAAACAGAAGTAGGACAATGGTATGTCAAATGTCATTATAAAGTGAACATTCAGAAGACAATAATAAAACCACACCCAACTAATCTAAACTACCAAACCAAAATAAATTTATTTTTATTTCCAATGTCCAGGAAAAAAACAGCAGTGCTTCAGTTAAAAGCAAGCACATAGCATAATTATGTTGTTGATATGCCTATATAAATAATACTATCAAATTCTAATTAAACTTTAATGATTAAATCTGTGGGATTTTCTTCAGAGTTCAGAAGAGGTAAGAATTTCACCTGATATTATTAAATCATCTATAGATAGTTTACAGGGACACTGTGAGAAGCTATGCTATATTAAGCTACAAGAGACTGTGCTTGCTTGACTTTTTTTAAATAAAAGGAAAATGTAAAGCATATTCTCAAGTTTTATAATATTCGCTGAGAATGATACAGGAGAAATAGTGAATATTAGTTATCTATTGAAGTGTAACAAATGGAATGCCATAAAACAACATGATTATCTCACTGTTTCCGTAAGTCAGGAATTTAGGCACAACTTAGCAGGATCCTCCAACCCTGGGATCTCTCACAAGGACCTTGGAAGGCTGCAATCAACCCTTCAGCTGGGTTTCCAGTCATCTTAAAACTGGTACTGGAGGGCGCCTGGGTGGCTCAGTGGGTTAAAGCCTCTGCCTTCGGCTCAGGTCATGATCTCAGGCTTCTGGGATCGAGGCCCGCATCGGGCTCCCTGCTCGGCGGGGAGCCTGCTTCCTCCTCTCTCTGCCTGCCTCTCTGCCTACCTGTAATCTCTCTCTGTCAAATAAATAAATAAAATCTTTAAAAAAAAAAAAAACTGGTACTGGATCTCTTTCCAAGCTCCCTCCGTTGACTGTTGGCAGGGTTTAGTTACTCTCCTGCTATTGGATTAAGGACCTCAGTTTCTCACTGATTATTGGCTAGATGCTGCCCTCACTTCTCTACCATGTCAGCATCTCCATAGCACAGCTCACAACATGACAACTTGCTTCATAAGTGCAAGCAAGTAAGAAGAGCCAAAGACAGGGTCTGCAGGCAGAACTAAAATCACAGACTTTTAGAGCTTAATCTCAAAGTGACATTCCATCTCTTTTGCCTCTTCTATTTGTGATTAGAAGAAAGCCACTAGATGCAGTACACACCAAAGATGAGAGGATAATACAAGAGGCGAATAGCAGGTGGGAATCATTTCGTTATTTCAAAAATGGTCTACCACATGGTGCTAGTCCTACTAAACTTTAGGGGCTGTCTGAGTTGAATAGTGTTCCCCCAATTTTCATGTCTGTCTCAGCACCTCAGAAAGTGACCTTATCTAGAAACAAGATCACTGCAGATATAATTAGTTAAATTAAACTTAGATCATACCTGAGTACAGTGGTCCCTTAATCCAACATGACTAGTGTCCTTATTTAAAAAGAAGAAGAAGACAAAGACACACAGAAATACACAAGGAGAATGCCAGGTGATAACAGATGGCAAACTTGGAGCAATGCGTCTACAAACCAAGGGATACCAAGGATTTTCAGCAAGCACCAGAATCTAGGAAGACGCAAGGAAGCATCCCACCTTAGAGCTTTCAAAGAGAGCATGTCCCTGCTGACACCTTGCTTTCATATGGTTAGCTTCAAGAAATGTGAGAGAATAAATTTCTGTGTTTTAAGCCACATGTTTTATGTTTGTCATACTTTGTTATAGCAAGCCCCAGGAAATGAGTAATTTTTAAATACGTGCTAATTTAAAGAACAATTATTTACATCATCCCCTTAACAGAACTTTTTTCTTCTGAAGAAAACAATCAGATTAGGCTGGATATATATAGATCCTTCTTTTTTTTTTTTTAAGATTTTTTATTTATTTATTTGACACAGAGAGAGAGATTACAAGTAGGCAGAGAAGCAGGCAGAGAGACAGGGAGAGGAGGAAGCAGGCTCCCTGCTGAGCAGAGAGCCTGATGTGGGCCTCCATCCCAGGACCCTGAGATCATGACCTGAGCCGAAAGCAGAGGCTTTAACCCACTGAGCCACCCAGGCGCCCTAGATCCTTCTTTAGAGAAAAAAAAACTCCTATATTACCAGTGTTACACTATTTGCATTATTAATTATTTTAGTTTTATGTAATAGATGATATTGCCTTACTGAACATGAATGACAACTCCTGGTGTTAATAGTACACTATTTGCAAGTTTTACACTTCATTTATTGTGGGGTGGATGTATTTGTACGTGGCCTCAGATATCTACCTCCTACTATTAATACCTGTGCATTATCCCCTCCCCTTGAGTACTGTGGGAACTGTGACCTTCTAACCAACAAAATATGGCAAAGATGATAAGACACCACTCCCACAGTTACAGTATGTTATACTGGATTCCCTCTTGCTGGAGACTCTCTCTCCTGCTGGCCTTGAAGAAGCAAATGGCCATGAATCGTACACATGTAAATAAATGAACTCTGGAACAATCTGAGTGAGCCTGGAAGCAGACAAGACTCCAGATGAGAACATAGGCAAGTGGTAGCCTTGACTAAAACCTTGTGAAATCCGGAGCAGAGGACACAAAAGAAGACATGCTCAGACTCCTGACCTGTGAGATCATAAACGTGGATTGTTTGAAACTACTAAGTTTGTGGTAATTTTTAATGTAGCATTAGAGAACTACTGTCCAACTTGATTCTTTTCATTTTAAGTATGATGATCTCATTTGAATTGTTATTATTGTCATTTGGTGGGGGGAGAGGTTTTAAATTTCTGTTTAAAGACTTTATTTTTTTTTAAAGATTTTATTTATTTATTTGACACAGAGAGAGAGAGATTACAAGTAGGCAGACAGGCAAGCAGAGAGAGAGGAGGAAGCAGGCTCCCTGCTGAGCAGGGAGCCCGATGCGGGCCTCAATCCCAAGACCCTGAGATCATGACCTGAGCCAAAGGCAGAGGCTTTAAACCACTGAGCCACCCAGGTGCCCAAGACTTTATTTTTTTTAGCTAGTTTTAGGTTTACAACAAAATTGATAGGGAGGTACAGAAATCTCTCCCATACCTCCTGCACTCACACATGCTTAGCCTCTTCCATTATCACAATCACTCACCAGAATGGTACAGTTTTTACCAAGGATGAACCAACTTTGACACATCCTAATCACCCAAAGGCCATTGCTTAATTTCGGGTTGGTGTTTAGATAGGGTTTCGATAGATGCATAATAATATATATCCATCATTATAATATCACAGATTATTTTCACTGCCCTAAAAATCCTCTGTGCTCTGTCACTATTTTTAATAGTGTATTTCCTTCAAATTGTCAATCATTTTTGATGAATCAATTACCTACTGCTAACATTCAACACTGGAAAGTAATTTAATTAAAAAGTTTTTTGTATATTTACTATTACTCTTAGTACTGAGAGAATTCTCCAAGTTGGGAGGTGAATTGAGATTTTTGCTATATGACTTTTTGCATTGTTAATATGATACTCTCATACCAAAAGAAGATTCGATTCCCCAGTCACTTTTCTCAATTCAAATTACTATGAAAATCTAATCCATAACAGCATATCATGATGTCATTTGGCCTTAGGGTATAGCAAGTAAGTCTTAAACATGAAGTCATGAGACCATTCTCAGTTGTAAAATATTCTATCAGATGATCCATAACATACTTATTTCTCCTTTATTAAAAGTTTAGATTATTTTATAAACCAAACTGCAAAATATAAAAATTCTCATTAATAAATATTCAAAATGATCCCCAAAGACACTGAGATGTGTGCCTCTTCTTCTCGTAAAAATAGAATAAAAATAAGTAAAAGTGATATTAAAGTGAATGTTAATATAAAGATAACTTTTCTAGTTATATAATAGGCATAACTCCCCCTTGTCACCTGCTTGTATGCACATAGGTTCCAATCATATCCGTAAAACATGAGTGAGCAGGCCTTTCCCATCCCCATTCAGTTTTTAGTTATTCTCTAGAGCTTTACCAGGGTCCCAGGAATATCCCTATGTGGTGTTTAGGCAAGAAGCTACACTTATCCCATATTAAGGTGGACTCTGACCTAGTCATCAGCCCTGGACTGAGGGGCTAGATGGGTCCAGACTCTGCTCCTGGCAACACTTTGATACTCCACAATCAATGTGCAGACCTTAGAACCCTAAGACTTCTCTATGCTTATTGGAAAGAGGGCATTAGTTTTATCATGGAGGGGTAGATAAGAAAGAAATATCTTCCAACCCTCACTAATGACTAGCCTATCACTCAAGGACAGGCAAGTTGTTTCTTGATAAAGCATATGAAAAGAAAAACTTTCAGTAATTTTTTTTGGTGAGACCTTGTGTTTATACTAATAAATTTGCAGGAGCATATCTTAAAGCTGACAGCAAAACAGTGATATGATAATGTAGTTTTTAAAGAACTATTGCCCAAATATATGTTTACTTGGTGAATTTCAAAATATAACACTTAAACAAAGTCACAATTCTGCATTGCCAACAAAAGGGACATGAAAAATCTTCACTAAGCAAATTCACTTCTAGATATTTACCCAAAAGAAGTAAAAACATGTCCATAAAAAGACCTGCTTAGGCTACCTGATTTCCAGTCCATCCTATAAAGAGCTTTGAAGTTGTCACTCTGTCATAACAAGTAAGAATTTGAACTGAAAATCAACAACCCTTCTTAGATCCATCAGAGAATTGAGGTCACAGGACAGGCCTTGTAAAGAAGGACAGAATTCTCTAAGTGCTTCAAGATGGTTCAAAATGGGATTTTTCTCCAATCTTCACTGTGAGAACCTGGCCAAGCTCCTGATGATAAACTCACAAAAATGTGAGCATGTGCCCCCTTCAGCTGGCCTCCCTGGAAGTCTAACTCCCAGATATGTCTACACTGAGCCTCCAGCAACTTGTCAATTACACTTCGGGATTTCTTACCCTCATACTGATTCTCACAGAAGTTTCTCTCATGGGTTTCTGCTCCAGTAAGTTGTGATTCTCTGTGTCAGCCTGTCTGGCTCTCCAGTGTTGGAGGACACAGGCACTAAGTACTTTGTACACATCATTCTCATTTAATCTTACAACAATTCTTCAATTCCATAATTCTCCCCATTACAGTGACAAAATTGAAGCTTATAACATTTGAACAGTAATTCAAATTTGAAGCAAAGCCAGGTCTTAAGACTAGGCTGGCCCACCTCCAAACGCTATGCCCTAAACCACCGCACTGTATGGCTTATTCAAAACTATTTCCTGTCACAAGCCTTGGGACCTACCAGGTTGGCTGTCTCATGGGGGTAGGGGAAAATGGAGTTGATGAGAGGAGACATGGTGGTATCAGCCTATTAAGGTAAGAGTTGTTACTTGTAATACTAGATCCACCCCTAGTTCAATACATCACCTTGGTTTGATGACTTCAAAAATAAAGTGAAGGAAAATCAATAAACAGGATTTAGAATTTTCCCTTAGATTAGAATAGAGTAATGAGCTTGAAGAGAACAAAGAACATGCAAATTCTGTGATTGTGGTAGGTATGTGTGCATATACCAAGGCATATGCATTTTTCTGGGAGGAAGATCCACGGCCTCAGATCCTCAAGCAAGTCTATAAGCCAAAAAGTTTAGGATCATCTCTAAGATCTCTTTCAACTCCAGCAGACAGTGCATCTTTCATTCTGAGTTATAGTTCTTCCTGACCTTGATTTCTATCCATTATTGAGACAACTTGTTCTCCTTTCAAAATGTATAATATTTTAGCTATTTTGTTTCTTCGTTGTTGTTGTTTAAAGAGAGAGAGAGAGAGAGAGAGAGAATTTTAAGCAGGCTCCACACCCAGCACAGGACCCAAGATGGGAATCAACTCCACAACCCTGATATCATGACCTGAGCGGAAATCAAGAGTCAGGTGCCCATCCAACTGAGCCACCCAGATGCCCCCAAAATGTACACTATTTTAAAAGAAAAAAAAATTCCACATTTGGAAACATCATGCTAGAAAAGTTCCCTAGCGTATCTTTATCTTTTGCCTAACAATTGGTGTTTTCATATATATATATATATAGTCACTTTGCCAATTTGTTGAAGCTAAAACACCTGAATTTCTTTTTAGTGATTTTATGAAATTTTTATAGGCTAAGGTGGAAAATGGAACTTTTTTTTTTCTTAAAGGAAAGGCTTCCTATGTTCTGAGAAGAAATGTTTTTTTAAACATTTGTTTTAGTCAGGTGGTTATGACAGAATCTTGACACATTCTCAGAGAAACCCTGAAATGGGTAAGTGACTCAAAGGTTGGCTCTTGAGACTGGATCTGGGAAACATGAACATTCCCTGGGGACTCTAAGAAT
Source organism: Ailurus styani (assembly GCA_002007465.1). Classification (NCBI taxonomy): domain Eukaryota; kingdom Metazoa; phylum Chordata; class Mammalia; order Carnivora; family Ailuridae; genus Ailurus; species Ailurus styani. Next base: position 1,817,473 of record LNAC01000031.1, read on the forward strand.
CACTCCTGAGGCTATCAGACATTTATTAGTTATGCATATGGGACTTTACTGTGTCCGCTGAGTCCTAAAAGAAGAGGAGTCTCTCCTGAAATACAGAAATACAAAAGCAAACAGGTAGTGATATACTGGTAAATGCTGAACAGGGTTTCCAGGAAGGAAAATTTAAAACCCTAATTTGCAGTGTTTGCCGATCTCTGAAAGATATTCTGAGACAGTAAGAGTCAGAATCATCTCAAAAGAACAAAAAGCAGCCCTGCCGTTCATCAGGCCGGAAGGATGGGCACGTGGTGTCAGCTGTAAAGTTAACAGGACAAACTTTCTTTATGAGGTCGTCAAACGTCCTAATGACTCCCTTCATGAGTGATCGCTACTTTCTCATCAGTGACACTCCCGGATGCCCTTCGGTAGTCTCAACAGGATGCCCAGTTGTTAAGCCCATCTAAGATCAGGGCTGAGAACAGCCCTCGGTTAATCCCTACCTCCTGTAATCCCACCCCAGAAACAACAACCAATCCAGAACAGATCGCCTCTTCCCTTAGACACTCCTCAGAATCCTCTGGCAGGAACTCAACACTGACCGACACAGGGTCTCCTCGCTTTTGTCAGGGTGACACTGCACTCCAGTGCTGCGAGTCAGTCAGTGAATCAGATTTTGTCAGGCTACAGGCGCTAATATTTTCAAAGTGTTAATACTCCCACTAAGGTCGATTTTAAACTACTCACGGGATGTCTAGGAACATGGATTTGGGAAGAGATGAGAACGATCAGCAGAATTAGATATAAACTGGCTGCATGCCCCAGGTTACTCTCTCAACAGCCATGGAACAGATTTTTTTTTTTTAAGATTTTATTTATTTGAGAGAAAGAGAGTGAGAGATAGAGAGAAAGAGAGAGATCACGAGCAGGAGGGAAGGGTGGAAGGAAAAACAGACTCCCCACTGAGCAGGGACCTCCCCCCCCCCCATACACACACCGATGCAGAACTCAATCCCAAGACCCTGGGATCATGACCTGAGCCAATGTCAGACGCTCAACTGACTGAGCCACCCAGGCGTCAGGAACAGATATTTTTAAACCTCGATCTAATAGATAAGGAAATCGAGGCTCAGAGAGGTCAAATAAATTGCTAAACGTCACAAAGTTGGTGGCAAAACCACCATTTAAACTGGTGGTGTCATTCTGATTCAAATTCCTATGATCTTTTAACTAACACCACACTGTTTAATTTAGTGATGTTACAGTACTATCATCTCTTCCTACAATAATTGCATAGACATAGACCTTTCTGAAAGCCGTACATCCCACTGCTTGCGTAGACTACATTTTATCATTCTTTGGTGTCTCTTCCACACACTGTAAGGCATCTGTGTAACTTAAGGCAAAATATTCACTTATTTTTCAGCTTCTTCATCTGTAGAATGGGGACAGATATAGCACCTACACAGAATTCTTGTACAGATTTTTTAAATTAATAAATGTAAATTGTTCAGTATAATTACTAACATACAGGAAGTACTTTAAAAATGTTAGCTGTTAAAATCATAAGGCTATATTTGTCAAGTACTGGATAAATAATGTCATGGGCATTCAACTTAATAAGACTCTATAATTTCACTTAAGTCATTTTCAGACTTTCACACACAGATGAGATGGTGTTAAAAAATCTTTCTACAGGGCGCCTGGGTGGCTCAATCAGTTAAGCATCTGCCTTCCACTCAGGTCATGATTCCAGGGTCCTGAGATCAAGCCCCATGTCAGGCTCCTTGCTCAGTGGGGAGTCTGCTTCTCCCTCTGACCCACCCTCTACCCCTCCCTCTGCTGTGCTCTCTCTCTCTCTCTCTCTCTCTCTCTCTCTCTCTCTCTCTCTCTCTCTCTCAAATAAATAAATAAATAAAATTTAAAAAAATCTTTCTATAGGGCGCCTGGGTGGCTCAGTGGGTTAAAGCCTCTGCCTTCGGCTCAGGTCATGATCTCAGGGTCCTGGGATCGAGGCCCGCATCAGGCTCTCTGCTCAGCAGGGAGCCTGCTTCCCTCACTCTCTCTCTGCCTGCCTCTCTGCCTCCTTGTGATCTCTCTCCCTCTGTGAAATAAATAAATAAAATCTTCAAAAAAAATCTTTCTATAATCCTATTTCCATGATCTAGTGCTGCTTTACAAACCAAAATTTACCAGTTTAAAACCACAATAATATGTCATTGATCCCATTTCTGTTGGCTGATCTGGTAGTTCTCTTCCATGTCATGCCAGCTGAGGTCTCTCATAGAGTCAATTAGAAACTTGGCTGGAGGACCTTGGTTTTCTTCCAAGTGGCCTCTTTCTCCTTGTCATGTTTCATCCTCTGGGGCCATTCCCTGTGTAATCTCTCTCTAGCAAGAGAGCCTAGACTTCCCTACAGGATGGTATCTGGGCTCCAACATAAAGTTTTCCAACAGGACAACTTGAGTGTGCAAGTCCTCAACAAACTCCCTTGTGTCACATGGGCTAATGTCTACTGACCACAGCGAGCTACACGGTCAAGCCCAGAGTTCTGCAAAACGGGGCTACACGAGGGCATTAGGATTGGGAGGCATAGCTGTCTTTTTTTTTCTGGGGGCCAGGAGGGGGGTACCAATACACCAGCCAACCACAGATTCCTATGCATATTCATGCATAAACCTCTTTCAGAATCAATGAGAAAATGCCAAGTAACTGATTTTATAGAGAGAGTCTTTAGTCCTGTGAATAATGAAAGCAGAATTGGAACTGACTAAAAGTTCCTGTCAGTCTGATTGTCTGTGCCATATGTGCATGGCCCCATCATACGAGGAGAATTTAGAAATAATGGCAAAGTCATTTTAATGAGCTGGGGAAAAGTGAATAAATTATGATCCCTGTAAGTACCAATTTTAATCTACCTCTTTATGGACTAAAAAAAGTGTCAGAGATTATGATAATCATTCATCGAACAACACACACATAACATCATCATCATTACAGTTGCCATTATAACCATTACATTTTTATTAACATTTTCTCCCTGAAATTTCCATTTGAAAGCCAATGGTAATTTCATTTTGAAATCAGTTCTAACTGTGAATGGCTCCAGTACATGTTTTATTTCTGAAGTCAGCCTCCCCTGATAAAAGCTGGTCTGTCTCACTTTTTTCTTGTTCTTTTCCTCTGCCCTGCTGGGGGTGAAGGAAAAAAGCTATTTCAAGAAAAAAAAACAGCTATTATTATATGTCTACCATAATTATAAGTAAGATTCAATTACACTGCTCTAAAATATTCATTGCAAATTTATGATTTAAAGATATTTCATTTCCTATTCGTGTGTAGTTCCCATATTCACAGTATAAATATTTACACTTAATTATGGAAAATTTCACACATTATCCCCGTAGCATGAAAATATATTAATAAATTTACATTAATAAGTGATTCTTTGAAAAATTATTTAGAAGTAGGAAAAGAGAAGAATGTCATACATAAAACTACGATAGCCAGAGGCTTACGCTTTGAGACCTCTAGTTTACCCAGTTCACATAATCCTATGTTTTTGTAAAATTTACAAAATGAGGATATTTTATCTTATCTTAGGACCTGTGTCTCTTTCCATGATAAATTGCCTTCTAGCACATGTTCCCTCGTAGAGGGCGGCAGTGGAGCAGCTGTGGGGTTTTTTAGTCTTTGGTAAGGAAAAGTCAAGTAAGGAGGCCATTTAGTTCAGATTTTGTGGGATATATTTATGTGGCTTTTGGTCTCACTAATGTATAGTTAACTTCTTGCAGTCATTCCACTCTAGGGAAAGCTTGAGAAATGCATCTTTCCAGTAAGTGCTACGCACGCTCACGCATTGTGCCAGGAAGGCACAGGTCGAGGACATACCTCCACAAGGAACGTATGTTACGGTGCCTGGCATGAATGTTTGTTGGTAGTGGAGAAGAAAAAGCGTTTGAAATCTACAGACTAAATAGTCTTCCTTTTCTGAAGTGGTAATAACAAATATACAAAAAAAAAAAGTCTATGAAAGGGAATACTGTGCAGGTATATCAGGCAATTAATCAGAAGTAGGTTTTCTTTGTGCATTTTGTTATGTTTACAGTATTTGTCAGCTTTTAAACTCTTGTAAATTGTTGTGATTCCTCTTCTCAACCTAAATAAATATTTGCTGTCATATCTAATTTAGTAGTAATATTTTTGTATTCTTTTAAAGAAAGCATCCCAAACTGTGCAAGCAAAACCCAGATCTGCTCCTAATGGCAACTGATCCATGGTAAAGTAAAACCTCCAATTTGAGAGGTTAGCTATTAGCCAATAATAAAATCATGCCTCCTTGTTTTGGGATTTCCATTTTTCTTCTCTTTACTCGGGAAGACAGATTCATTTAGCTTTCAAATGTGACTCTAATCTCTGCCTTCACTTTAAACTCTAACATGGAGGATAATAGATGAAGTTTGGCTAAAGGTAGATCATTAATCCTGATTGTATTAGTTAGGGTTCTCCAGAGAATCAACAGGGTGTGTGTGTGTGTGTGTGTGTGTGTGTGTGGGTGTGTGTGTGTGTGGGTGTCTGTGGGTGTCTGTGTGTGTCTCTGTGTGTGTCTGTATGTGTATATATAGAGAGAAAGGCAGAGCTAGAGAGACAGAGAGAGAGAAATTATTTTAGGGAATTGGCACAGACACCGTGGAGGGTCTTTGTGCCAGTCTAGGCCTGCAGATGAGCCCCAGGGAAGGGCTGAAGCTGCTGTTCAAGTCAGAAGGCACACAGCCGGCAGAAATTCCTTACTTCTCCAAGAAGTCGGCCTTTTTTCTCTTAAAGCCTTCAGTTGGGATGGGGTGAGGCCTACGCACACTATGGAGGGTAATCTGCTGTACAAAATGTCCACCGGCTTAAATGCTAACGTCATCATAAAATAACCTCACAGCAACATCGAGACTAGTGTTTGATCAAATATCGAGATGCTGTGGCTCAGCCAAGGGGACACATCCAATTAACCATCACCAGATGATCACACAGTGAAGATGGGGAACTAGCACTGCTACATTTACCTAAATAATGACACGGAAAGGTACTGATGTCATGTCCATTCATTTCTGGAAGGAAAGATTTTATGAAACGGAGTATCCAAATTAACAAAAAAAGAGACCAGACAAAGAAATTTTGTTTTGTTTCACATACACATGATGTCAGAAAAACATATTGGCAGTAGGGACAGCAGAACGCTGATATTTTGCCTAGGTATGTGGTTGGCCCAGTCCCCAGGAATTACGTAGGAAAAATAGAGTACTTTGAATTGTACTTCTCCCATGCCTTAAAGAATTCCAAAAAACAAAAACCAAACAACAACAACAACAACAAAAAGAGATCACAGCCATGTGACCCAAGATCATCCCTTACAGTTCTAATATTCTATAACTCAATTTGATGTTATTAAATAAGATTTAGAGGGAATGGGGGAGGAAATATTGAAACAAGAAGATTTGATAATAACTCAATGTTAGATGTGTTAGTGACATATGCTACCTACCTTTTGCCTCAAAGAGCCTATTAAATTATCATCAAAAAGACAGCTTTGAGAGGGAAAGGGTTTAAAATCAGACACATTTATAGTTCACATCATAGTTCAGAATGGCTAATTCTCTAAATAGTATTTTGAAGAACTTCTTGTAAAGTGACTTTTAACAAGTGCTGACAGAAGTTAAACACAAAGTCAGCTTCCTTTCTGATCCAAAAGTTCAACATTTTGAAAATGCAGTTCATGGGGTAGAAAACCCTTTTAAAACTCTTATTAGAGGACACGTCATCCTTAGCATCTTTGCAACACCCAATTGCTAAGTGGAAATTATCACTCCAAATTCCAGCAATCTTGTTAAGAGATTTATGAGCCTTTTAGTTCAGGTCTCTTCCAACAAATATCACACTCTCCCTGCCACTGTGCAATTTCATACAACACGGTAAAGTCACATTGCCTGTCACATCCAGCTTCCAGACTACCCACTCCAGCTGACTCCCCTCTGCATTGTAGTAAAGGTCTGCTTGCAATCTTCCTCCTACACTTGATTCCCTCTCCAGCGTCTATGTCCTATTTCTTTACCTTAATCCAAATCTAAAATCTCATTCAAAGACCAGGTCAAGTCTTAACCCTTTAATAAATGCGAGTGCAGAGAAGAGAAACATCAAAATAATAAGACATTCAAAATGTGTAGCCGTGCTTTTCAAGCTGTCCTCCTATAAAACACTGGTTTCCCACATGCTGATCTGAGATGTTTTAACTACTAAAATCTTAATATTGGAAGTCTTTTCCCAATCTCCATATTAAAACATGTAATTAATGGGTAAAATTTTCAATGCCAAAGAAATTCTTTTATTCATTGAAGGTAAAACTTTAGTGTTAAGCTAATACCCACCAGATGACAAAATGAATGCATTAATAAATGAATATTAATGAAAACTGAAAAAAATTATTCATTTTGTCTTCTAGTGGGTATTAGCCATCATTAAATTTTACAGGAGCATTCTCCTCACTTGAAAGGACTATCCCTTACTGCACATTAATACATCAACATTCTGATGACCCATTAGATTCTTTTGAATTTGGGAAAGAGTAAGTTTCCAAGGCCCTATTAGCTCAAAGTGCACTAACAAATTGAGACTCTTTCTCTGGAGTTTTAGTATTAACCCTGAGCTTTGACATTTCCACCAAAGTACAGCTGCCATATGTGACCACGCAGAAACAGTCTTCCATCCAGCATCATCTCTCATTTTAAACATGCAACATATATTTTCATTACAACATATATTCAGCTGTAAGTTCTGCATGTGCATAGATGTGCATAGACTATGACCAGCACTTCTGTCTCCTCCACACCGTTACTGACTTCTCAGAAATGCTTAGTAAGTATTTACGACTTTGTTATTTCTATCATTAAATGGCACCCCCAGTGTTAGGAGATCTAGCAGCCATCTCCCCACTCCCCGTGCGCCCACGCTCGCCTCCCAGCACCAATCCTAGATGCTAATCTCTTGATCAGAACCAAAGAGTAGTTAGCAACCCATGTTTTGTTTTGTTTCCACTCCAGGGTCTCCAGTTTCTCTCCTCACTCTCAACTACCGAAAAAAAAAAAAAAAGGAGGAAAAGAAATGATAACTTCTTTTCTGGCAACCAGACCTCTGGAAACACAAAAAGCACTGGCTGAGAACAAGACCGGCAGCATCAGCAACATTAACAGTAACAATTACATTTATTAGGTGCTGAATTTGTATCAGGCATTGTGCTAAGTGCCTCACTTGAATCACCTTATTTATTCCTCTTCATGTTCCAATGAGGTAGGTTTTGTAACTGGATGACTGCTTTCCACAAACCCTAAAGTGGGTTATGACATGGAAGAGAGAATGGGCTACCTGAACAGACTTGCCGCTGGGATGAGGAGGAAACAGCAGCCTTGACGACCAGCTGACACCTGCTGGGACGGACGATGACACCCAGAATTACATGCTCACCCCCGCCACTTATGGAAGCACAACACACAGGAAAGCAAATACTTCGTTTATGAGGAACGTGAACCCTGAAAAGACAGATTGTTTCCCACAATAGATGGATTGGACATCCATAATAGAAATTCATTTCAGTTATGGAGAAATAAATGTCTATTTCTTGCACATCTGAGTTTGTAGATCCAGGTAATAACATCACCCCTCTTGCAGGGTTGAGGGGGTCGGGGAGAGTGGAGGGGAGGTGGTGCATATCTCAGATTTGGAAGGATCAGACACTTGTCCAGGATCAATCAAATATTCACTGATGGTGTCAGGATTTGTAGTCATAATATCTGAAGCCAGAGTTCACTCTTTCTGTACTGTACATATATAAAAATTTTACAGATGCAATGGGAATAGGCTGACAAAAAGATAACCTGCAGGATGCCTGGATGGCTCAGGTGGTTAAGCGGCTGCCTTCAGCTCAGGTCCTGACCCCACGGTCCTGGGATCGAGCCCCATGTCAAGCTCCCTGCTCAGAGGGGAGTCTGCTACTCCCTCTCCTGCCCCTACCCCAGCTCAGGCTCTCTCTCTCAATCTCTGTCAAATAAATACATAAATAATCTTTAAAAAAAAAGATAACCTTCTTTACTGTGATTTCTTTGAGAACTTGTACCCTACTATGTATCCTCAGGTCACCAAAAGGCATAAATGTATGCTCTGGATCACAGCACTGTCCTGTAGTAATCTAAGCGAAGCTAAATCTACAATTGTAAAGTTTCTAGCAGCCACATCTTAAACAGTAAAAAGAAACAGGTGAAATAAATTTTCATAATACATTTCCTTTAAGAAACATCCAAAATATTACTTCAACATGTAATCAATATTTTTCAAATATCAAATAAACCACTTCACATTCTTTTTATACTAAATCTTCAATATTTGGTGTGTATTTTCTAAATTGAGGTATAATTGACATAGAACATTATATTAGTTCTGGGGTGCCAGGGTGGCTCCGTCAGTTAAGCGTCCAACTCTTGATTTGGATCAGGTCATGACCTCAGAGTCTTGAGATCAAGCCCATCCTCAAGCCTTGCACAGGGCTCCACACTCAGTGGGGAGTCTGTTGGAGATTCTCTCCCTCTGCCAGTTCTCCTGTTCACACTCACTAGCTCTCTCTCTCTCAAATACATTTAAAAATCTTTTTAAAAAAAAGAACATTATATTAGTTCCAAGTGTAAAACATAATTTGATCCATCACCACACATGGTTATAAAAATTTTTTTTCTTTTATTTATTTATTATATTTTTTTTTTGAGAGAGAGAGAGAGAGTTGGGGGGCAGGGCAGAGGGAGAGGAAGAGAATTCCCATTGAGGGTGGAACTCTGCACAGGGCTTAATCCCAGGACCCTGAGATCATGACCTGAGCTAAAATCAAGAGTCAGATGCTTGATCAACTGAGCCCCCTAGGCACCCATGTAATGAGTACTTTTATATACTCTCTTTGCAACCTTCAAATATGCAGTACATTATTATTAACTACAGTTTCTGGTGTACATTTATACTGACACATCTTAATTCAGATTAGCCACATTTCAAATGACTAATAGCCACATGTATGTAACTAGTCACTACCTTTCAGATTGTACTGGCCTAGATAAAACGAGCAAAGTAGGTGGTGATTCAAATTCTCAAACAAAGATACATTATGACCTTAATTCATGTCGTCCCCAGATACTCCTTCTTTCATAAAGTGCTGCAGGAAATACAGCCCTTCTGTCTTTCCCAGAACATTATCTTCCTTTGGAAAAAAAATCTGATTTTTCAGGAGTCAAGCTTGGCATTTAATTTTAGTAAGACAATTTTCATTTAAATTTTTCTTCTCTTACTTCTACTAACAGATTTACTGAGGAATAATTGGCATTCAAAACCTGAGTGAAAAAATTTATATTTTCTCTCAGTAAGGACGAAAGTGTATTTCACTTTTACTGCATGTCCTGCCCTGTCCTAGCTGGTATCAGTAATCTCAGCCAAGCCTTGCAATCCAGGAGGTAGGTACCAGCAGTATTACTAATCCCATTTCATACACTAGGAAATAGAGACTTCAAGAAAATGGCAAGCTTAAAAGGAGGCCAAGGTCACTGTCAGGGTGACTGGGCTAGAAAGTGAGGACACCTAATTCAAAACTAGATAGCCTGCCTCCACTGAGCAATACTGTCTTCATGACTACCTAACTGTAGGTATCCAGAGGTTTGTACTATTTTGTAGGTTTGTACTATTGTGACACAAAATGCTAGAGGCAGAGACTAGGTGTCACTAGAACCGTTTTGATATAATTACCTGGAAAAATAGAAGAACATGAAAGTCTTCATGCAGATTTCTGGCTGGTCGAGGTAATCTCCCTTTAAAAAATGTTTTCTTATTGGGGAACCTGGGTAACTCAATTGGTTAGGCCTCCAACTCTTGGTTCCAGCTCAGGTTATGATATCAGGTCCTGGGATCCAGCCCCACATTGGCTCCCTGCCTCAGTGTGGAGTCCGCTTGGTTTCTGCCCCTCCCCTCCTCTGCCCCTCCCCGCTGCATGTGTGTGTGTGTGTGTGTGTGTGTGTGTGTGTGTGTGCACTCTCTCTAAAACAAATAAATTAATAAAATCTCTTTTTTAAAAAATGCCTACTTATTTGGGGATTTAACTATTCAGTCTCTTGAAAGCTCAGTATTTGCAAACAACAAGCTTTACAATAATTTTGTATAGTTTGATGAAGCCATCACAAGGTGGAAGTACTTTCTAAAACAGAATAATGTGAAAGCATCTCATTTTTAGTATTAAGCTGTGATCATATGTCCAAGAACTCTTAGAACCACACTCAGAGTTTCTGAGATGTAGTCTCCCCTCAAGAACAACAGCTAGAATATTTAAGAAGCGTGAGCACTTCCTGTGTTTTCCATTTAAAGTTGTTCCTTTTCTGGAGCCTGGCACCACCATCCACTATCACTTATATCACCGCTAATGAATATGCAGAGAACCCCACTGGAGCCTGAGTTACATTCTTCCGAGACTCAGACATGTCTGAGCATTTCTGGCTAACAGATGAATCAGAGCCACAAAGAATCTGGGAGCAGGGGAGCCTTTGGGCAAAGAAAGAAAGAGAAATGAAACTCACAGTTTCTTCTAATAAAAACGTCCCAAGTAAAGAGTGAGAGGAGGGCTATTAGGCGACTGTGCCTCATCGTGTCCTACCACTCCCCTCTTGTCCCAGGCCGCTGCCTGTGCTCCCGCCAAGCTCAGGCATGAGGGGCGGAGCATTAACAGAAATATAGGAGAGGTGCCTGCTGTGAGGTCTGAGAAATACTGGGCACCCAAATCAGTCCTGCGGTGGAATTTTTGAAAGATGGTAAAACAAGGTAGGAAGGCATTTTCTCCACTTGGAGACAAAGCCAGTACAGATATGAGAAACCCAAGTACAGAGTGAAGTCTTGGATAACGAGATAGATAACTAGAGTGCTATCACACCAGCCATGTGCACATTTCCAGCCACAGAGCAAAGCCCGGGGGACCTGAACTGGCCTCAGCATAACAGAGGTAGCGTGTGCATGGCCACACAGCCAGCGGCGTCCGAGACCTACGCTAACAGTCACCTCAGGCAGCCCGCACATCCCTGAGTCTGGTGTGAAGGAAGGAAAATGCTTCACTACACGGTGGCTGAGAGGCTCCATGTGAGCACTTATGGAAACTCCCAGAAATCGTTGGGATGGGGAATACCTGGAGGCAGTTGGAGTTTCCACAGAGGCAGGTATCAACAGAATCAGAGAAATAATTCACATGTTGTAAGCCTACTTTCATTCCTAGTTTGTGTGGTCTAGGCATGGAGTACAATAAGCGCTGTGCTAGCCCACTACTGTCACTCAGACTCCGGCTCATGCTCAGGGCTCAGGCCTCAGAAAAGAAAATTAATATGTCGGGGGGGGGGGGGCAAGAGACCAGGGAAGGAATGCACAGTAGGATGAATTAACACGGTTGTGTCTGATGACCCATCCTGCAGGGACACGCTTCCTAACAATGCTGGTGGAGCCTGGCCCCCAGACCTGAGAGGATAAATGCCAAAGGGAAGGCTCACTTTTACCCAGTTTTATCCATTGTATTTTGAATATTAATTATTATCAATGCAAGTGAGAATAAAAAGATCCCATATAACAAATCAAAATGGAATTTTAATGTCAAGAATTTTTTAATGTCTCCTGTTTGCTTTAATAGAAATTTATTTCAGTTCCTCAGTCCTATAACTGAGCAAGAAGTGAGTCACATTGTTTCAGTAATTTAAATCATGTTGCATAAATAAATGGAAAAATGATTCATTCATCCTTTCAGATTTCCCTGAACAAACTACAACTGAGCTGCCAATAAGACTAACACCAGGAACATTTCTCCACAAGAGGGCGCCATTAAGCCGACAGTCCTTAATAATACACTCTCCGTAGGGCTAGTGAAGATTTTGTAGTTTGATGATAAAGTTATAAGAGGGAAGGAGTCAAATATGTAAAAGCAATAGGCAGATGTATCTGGTTCACATACTTGTTTTATGCAGATGCTTAAATAGTACTGAACTCTCTACAGTGGTTCAGGATGTTAAATATGTAAATAGCAACATCTGAGCAAGAGAGATAATGTTATCATTCAACTTGAATTTGTCTTGCTGAATACTGTGGGATTTTTGTTAATGAATTAATTTTAATAGGCTTTTCTCTACTTAAAAGGGAACTCAGAATGGTGTTTCATTTATTAGAATCATTGGTACATATCCTTTATGCGGTGGCCAAATCGTTACATTAAATGGAAAGCACAACGAGGTATCTTCTATGGTATAAGTCATTGTTAATTTGCTAAACAATGACAATTTTAAGGATTTGGGTTTTGAAATAAAGCTGTAATGTAGGATACAAAGAGACGGTTTTATAATATTCTATTATCAAAAGAGAGCAACAAGGCTGTTTTTAAAAGTGGGAGAGAAATGGGAAAAGAAAACATCAGTGGTCCTAAGGAACTAAGAACCCAGACACTTTCAGCAGGAAAACATCAAATGGATGATTTTTGCAACAGTTGTACCCAGGATAGGTTTATTCAGATTATTCAGTCTTTCATGCCTGTATTACTCTTACACGTAAAACCTAACAGTACTAACAACTTATAGTCTTTCGTTGTACCCTGTGTTTCTCCTTTCAGCACTTAAAATTGTAACCTGAATACCACACCCTTTACTACGGAAGAATAGGGTAGTGTAATCCGTAGTCCTAAAGTCTTATTTTGAGCTAATCAAGGAGACACAGAATTCAAAAGAATAAACAAATAGCTCAGGTTAGAACACCATGTTCAACTCCTACAGAATCCACACAGCAGTGGAAATTCAGAGTGAATTCTATCTAAATTATCTCTCGGTATGTCAATTATCTACTGCCACATAATTAATTAGCCCCAATACATAGCAACCTAAAACAGCAGATTTATTACTCACAGTTTCTTTAGGTCAGGAATTCAGAAGGTCAACTGGTGGTTCTGGCTCCAGGTCTCAAGAAGAATCAAGATATCAATTCAAGCTGTTTTCATCTCAAGGTCTGACTGATGCTAGAAAATCCACCTCTAGGATTGCTCACTCCTGTCTATTGGAAGGAGGCCTCGGTTTCTCACCTATGACCCTCACCTCTTCTTGAGAGTCCTCACAACACGGCAGCTGGCTTTCCCAGATCGAGTGGTCGAAGAGAGCAAGGCAGAACCCACATATCTTTTAGCGCTTAGACTCAAAATCACACTCAGTCACATCCTATTGGTGACCCAGGCTAGTCTTTTCCAATGTGGGAGGACAAAACATAACCTCAACCTCCCCCCTTAACATGAGGAGGGAATAATATGAGGAAATCTTTCTGAAGAAAAAAATGAGATAATATGCTGTGAACTCGAGGGCTGCCTGGGTGGCTCAGTTGGTTAAGCAACCAACTCTTGATTTTGGCTCAGGGCATGATCTCAGGGTTGTGAGATGGAGCCTGGCAAAGGGCTCCGCACTCAGCTCGAGTCTGCTTGGGATTCTCTCTCTCCCTCTCGCTCTTCTCCTCCTGCTCATGTTCTCTCTAATAAATAAATAAAATCTTCAAAAAAAAATGCTGTGAACGTTACATCTTACACAAATGCAAGTCACAGGAAATCCCTAAAGGAATGCTGCCTCCTTGTCAATAATGCTAAAATGTCATTGCCTAGGATCATTTTAACAGTGAAAAGATAGAGCTGACCTTCTCCTTTAAATTATTCTATTCAATAAAAGAGGTAATCTAAGGCAGAGAAATCTACATTTATTTCCATACTACTCAATAATTCTATTTTTATTTTTAATGGGAAAAAATCAGTCTTACAAAAGGAAAAAAAATTCTTTAATTATTAGTTTAGACTTAACCAAGTCTGTGTAATGATAGAAGTGAGTTGTCCGATACAGTAAATTGTGGCTATTTAAATTTAAATTTTCATTAATTAAAATTAAATATAATTCAAAATGCAGTTCCTCAGCCACACTTGTCACATTTCAAGGGTTTAACGGCCATAGTGCAGAAGGCTCCCACCTTCACAAAAGGTTCTACTCTACGCTGCTGAGCACAGAAGCTAGAACTTCCAAGTTTCTTCCATAATTTTGAAATTCACATGACTAAAATTAAAAGTGACCATGCTTTGATTAGGTTTTTCTAACTGTGTTTGAGGTATGATCACAATATTAGATTCAAACTATTAATAGTGGCTATCAACATGAAATATTTAATTTTATAGAAAGAAGACTAGCATTGTTACATAAGCTGCTTTTAGTTATATTAAACAAGAATGTTATAAAATTTAAGTCGTAGAATTACAGGTATCTATTTGGAGTTTGAAATTTTTCTCTGCTCATACAGCAGAGATTCTATAATAAAAATAATATTTTGTGGGATGCCTGAGTGGCTAGTTGCTTAAGCAACTGCCTTCAGCTCAGGTCATGATCCCAGGGTCCTGGTATGGAGTCCCACATCAGGCTCCCTACTCAGTGGGGAGCCTGCTTCTCCCTTTGCCTCTGCCTGCTGCTCCCTCTGCTTGTGCTCTCTCTCTCTCTGTCAAATAATTAAAGTCTTTTTTTTTTTTAAGATTTTTTTTTTTATTTATTTGACACAGAGATAGAGATCACAAGTAGGCAGAGAGGCAGGCAGGTGGGGGGGGAAGCAGGCTTTCCACTGAGCAGAGAGCCCGATGTGGGCCTCGATCCCAGGACCCTGAGATCATGACCTGAGCCGAAGGCAGAGGCTTTAACCCTCTGAGCCACCCAGGCGCCCAATAAAGTCTTAAAAAATAATAATATCTTGTAGCGCCTGGGTGGCTCAGTCAGTTAAGTGTCTGCCTTCAGCCAGCCTCATGATCTCGGGGTCCTGGAATTAAACCCCACATCAGGCTCCCTGCTCAGTGGAGAGTCTGCTTCTCCCTCTCCCTTCGCCCCCTCACTCGTGTGCGCTCTCTCTCTCTGTCTCTCTCTCTCTCTCTGTCTCTCTCTGTCTCAAAAAAATAAATAAAATCTTTAAAAAATATATTTTGCCAAGTAAAATCACTTATTTACGTCTGCATTAAAATAAACACACAAATGCAGTTCTAGGCAGTCAGAGCACAAATATGTCGGAATTTCACATCATTTGTCACATCATTCAGCCTTTATTATAGCACAGGGTATGAGCAAACAACTTAGAGCAGCATGTGAAATACAATGCTCTTTGTTGACTCCAAATTTTGGCTACAGCTAAGAAAAACTGATGAATATCCTACATTCTAAACACGTCCCTAGGGCAGAGCCAAAGAGATCTCATAACCATCATACCCAGTGCTCTACTTAGGGAGACAGTTATAGACTCACTGAAGAGGAGACTTTGAAATGAATTGAAGAAAGAGAGTGCCATGGTGTGTCTCCTAAGCCAGATGTCTGGAGGGAGGAGGTGGTGTGCTATCCTCAAGAGCAATCCACATAAAAGGAGCCCTAAGAGAAGAGAGATTCAGAGATTAAGGTTCTTTGCAGGAGATATTTCACTGCTCAGGTAGAAGTTTGCTCAGTGACAAGAATGTGGGGGCATTTTCATGAGAGTATTTTAGAAAGCCCTAACATCTGTCTCCAGGTGTTTGGAGGCATATATGAAATTATAGACTAGGGCCAGGCCTTGGGCCCTAAAGGAATCTACAGGCAGGAGCGCATTGGAGCAGCCCATAATGGTGGGCAAAAAGCGAAGCCAACAGGAGGAACAGCCTGCACTTTCAGCAATCAGCTAGGCCTGGATGCACAAGTTTTCCCATGTTCAGTCTTAGCTCCCTGCCCAGGGAAAAAACCTCATGAGTCTAGTGCTAGGCAGAAGCCAGGCCAGGGATTGCAAAGTGTCAGCCAGCAAGTACACTGTGAGCTCCAGGAAACTGCAGTTCAGAGATCTCTGTGGAGGGCAGAGAGGGCAGAGAGCCTCCCCAAATCATCCCACAGAGGAGAACCTCCCTGCCAAACTCCAGAGCAATCAGCATTCAAAATGCAGCCCAGAAGGAAGACCAAAACCAAGCACTAACCAAGACATCAGGAATATCCAGAACAACTAAAAATTACTAAATTAATTATAAATTAACATATATAAGCCTTACAACCACAAATTATTATTAAAATAAAGTTGTTAAAATAAAATCATTCACAGATAAGGAAACCACAGAATTATGACCAAGGTCACAACACCAGTGGGTAGCAGAGGATCTAACCCCAGGTGTCTAACTCAACAGGCCGTGCCCTTAACCACTGTCCTTTACCGCCTCCCTTTTTACCCCTTAATTGTTCATCACACTTCCAGCCCGGATGCTGGAAGAGCCAGGTGCAAAATAGTGAGTGGGGAAGGGGAAGAGGATCTGAAGTAATTTGACTGAAAGAACGGTTAACACTTCCTCCTCACAGCCCACATCACTGATTCCTAAAACAGGGTCAGGGATGAAACTGATGAGAAAAAGCCTTGCGTTGGAAGCAAGAAGAAAATGTTGCTTTAGAATGGACTTCTTAATTCCTGTTAGAGACAGAGTACAAGATCGGTTTAAAATGCTATCAAATACTAAAATAGGGGAAGCCTAAAAACCGGGTGACACCTATGGTGATAGAAGAATAAAACTATTACCTGATCATATACTACTGAATTCAGAGCAGTCAATAAATGTTTCACATTTATAGTTATTTTTAACAGCCTGAAATTGACAACATTGTGCTTAGAGCCTTGCCATGCAGATCAAGAAATAAACTCATTCGTGAGCCCAAGATTAATTTCAGTCACAGGTTCATCAAAATATAAGTCTGGAAGGACCTTGGGAAGTCATCTATCTACTCTCCAACACACTGTGTTAAGTCGAAACCAATATATGAAAAATTGTTGGGCATATAATATAAATGGAATAGAAAGCAAAATCAACTAACTGCTATAGAAACGTTCAAAGAGTAACTGAAGATTAATGATGACTTAATAACAAAAAAGGATAAACTAATAGAATATTTATTCACAAGTCTTTTCAAAAATTCACGAGTTCAAAAATTTGCAACTTCAAAAATTGTTTTTCCTCATCAACTGATTCATCCTTTCACTTCAAAACTGGCAGTAAGATAAGAGACTTAAAGCAGTCAAACTAATGAAAGCTGTGAGATAAATGGAAAAACATTCCAACTTCCAAAAAATCATACCAGCTTAGAGGAGTTTGAAGTAAGTTGCACAAAGACCCTTTCCTTTTCATTCACCTCCAAATATAAATCATTCTTGAAAATTAAACACTTTCCAAACAAAACTTCCTCTCTAGCAAATTATACATTAAAACTCTTTCAACAGTTATTGAGGGGGAAAAAAATCTGTCAAAGACATATGGATATTTTGGACCAGACTACTTTAACATGAAAACATATTCATTATGGTGAGTCATGGACAAAAATCTTTTATGAGTATTTTTAGGTTGAGAAAATGACTCTCGTAAGCTATTTCACATATAAAAGTGGTCTTGAGAAAGAAACCTTGTTAGAAAACCTAAATTGTCTATACAGTGTTGAAAGTTGACTAATCTTAGAGAGGAGGTAATCAATCTCTAAATGAGAAAAGGAAGAGTAAGCTCCAGAAATAATTTCAAGGAGCTGAAACCCTAAACAGTAGCTGGGGTTTCTAACTGTGCTCACAGAAAGCACAAATATAACAGCTACCTCATTTTGCTTCCTTCCTGACCTATTGTAGTTTTCAAATGTTGTACACTTTCCCAAAATTAATTTTATCACCAGCTTCCCATTTTTAACTGAGGACGAAATTAAAAGGAGCCAGTTCTAGCTTTTTGACCTCGCAGCAGTAAATGCCTAAGCCATATCTTTAGAAATTCTGACTTGTCATTGATCTTGAGTGAACCTTGGTATTAGAGTTTTTAAGGGGTCTCCCTTGGATGAAAACCGCTACTCTAGCTTGTTTGTATAGGCATGTGGGCAGGTAATTCCTTTACTAAAAAGATCTTCAATCCAAACCAAAGAGAACAGATATATGCAAACCTCCAGTTAAATCTACAAGCAGAGTGTCAGATTGTACGTTCAATATTCCTACAGTTCTGCAACTATGCTGTTTCCTGGCCATTCACTATAGTTTCCCACCACAATCCATATCTTAATCGTGAGTCAAATTTTTCATAAATAAATCTTAAATAAAATTTAAAAGCTGTTTTATCAATGATTAAACATATTAGGTACCCAGATACTAGAAAGCTTTTGTTAAAACTGAAATTTGGACACTGTTTTTACTTTAAATGACCTTCATTGCAAATGTATGTAATATTCATTGAAAAGATATTTTTTGTAATAACATTTGTAATCACAAGCATTGCTATTTATTTCTATGGGATATTCCACTTTAATTTGCCATTGGTTAAAAATTAGTTGAGGATTCTTCAATTGCCCTTTTAGACGGAGATTTGTCCTCACTGTTTTTTTTTTTAAGATTTTATTTATTTATTTGAGAGGGGGAGAGAGAGAGAAACAGAGAGAGAGAGCATACATGAGCAGGGGGAGGGAGAAGCAGGCATCCTGCCAACCAGGGAGCCCGATGCAGGGCTCCATCCCAAGACCCTGGGATCATGAGCTGAGCCGAAGGCAGACACTTAACCAACTGAGCCACCCAGGCGCTGCTCTGTCCTCACTGCTTTCAGAGAAGCTCTGGTGTTATCGGGAACTCTGGTGGTCTAAACCAAATTCTCTTGTCTCATTTGCCAACTAAGTCAATCATTATCTCATCCGGGTTTTCACTTGAGGAGATCAAGAGAAAGTTCATTTTCCAATCATAAGATGGCATGTAAAACTGCATGATAATGGCCAAGAGAGAAATGGAAGTTAAGTAGGAAAAATCATTTTCCATTTTTTAAATATAAGGGTGGCTTTTCAATCAGTAAGTCCATTCAGCCTTTTATTCAACTGCTGATGTTAAAATTAAATATCAGTGTTGATGCTTTTTATACCAAAAGAATAACATTTATTCAACCAGCATTCATATTACCACTCACGCATTTTCTTATTCCACAGCAAATGTATAAGGCGGAACATCCCTCTTTTAGAGACCCTCACCTCTGAGGCTCAGAAAGAGTTACTGATTTTTTTTTTCAGTGTCAAACAGCAAAAGGATGGCAAGGCAAGACCAAATTCTTAAATTCCCAATTCTTACTTCTTCCCTAATATAAATGTCAACATAAATGAGTCAAAAGCAGGCTATTGCTCTCAGTAATTGATCAAGCAACAAATATTTATTTGCCTAGTACCATATCATCAGGCCCCACAAAGATCCAAAAGAGTAATAAAGCATGACCTCATGGAATTTACAAATTAGTTAAGTCTAGCTAAATTAACTATCTAATTTCAGTTAGTGTTAAATTTTAAAGTTTGAATTTTTTCAAATTACCATTTTCAATATACTATCGCAGATGCAACCAGAAATATAAGAATGTATTACTACAGAACTAATGATCTGATGGCTTCAACAAATAAAAAGCATGAGAAAAAAGAAAGGAAAAGAAAGAAAAGAGGAAAGAAAGAGAGAGAGAAAGACAGAGGTGTTGAGAAGCCAACAGATTAAACAACGTTAGGAAAAAAGTCAACCAAATTTAATGTGCTGGTGTTGTTTTAGCTCCTAATTTGAATAAACCTGCTGGAGAAATGTGAACTTACTGGGCATTTAATGATAGCAAGGAATCCTTCATTTCTTTGTGGAGTTATAATAGTATTTTAGTTGCATGTTTAAAATTCTCTTCAACTTTTAGAAATAAAATTAAAATGTTAGCAACCAGTTAATAATAGCTAGTATTTACCGGACGTTTCCTATATCCCAAAGACTGTGCTAAGTATATTGTATATATTATCTTGTTTAAAATTTATAACTCTAAACATTGGGTCCTGTTTTATAGAGAAAACTGAGTTTTATATATATAACTGTTTTACAGAGAAATCTGAATCTCAGTTTCAAATTCCTTAAAAGAAATATACAAAGTCATAGAGCTGGCTAATGTCTGAGCTAATACTTAAAGCCAGGTCTGTCTGATTATAAAGGTCATGCTGTACATACTCTACCTGTAGTTAATTGTGGGGTCTTTGTTTGGTTTTGGTTTGGGGTTTTTTTTTAATCTTCTGTCGCACTCTATGCTTTTAAAGGTAGAAGAAATAAGGAAATTTCGTGGTTTTCTTTCTGAAACCTGAACAATCGAGACTTTTACTGCAGCTGAGTATGTAAGAAATGTCTCACAAAGAGCAACTCAGATTTTCTTTTGATTGTCATGGTAAGGAATTTGAGGAATTTCTTAGGGGAGGCAGAAACATTGTTCTTCTCCCAAATTGGTTCTATAAATTCAGCAAGTGAGTGAACACATTCAAGAACAAGGGATATGGCAGAACCGGCATTTAAATCACTCCGGCTTCAAAATGCTTTGTGCTCTCTAAATCCTTTTGATCATTAAGCCAGCAATAAGTAGATGTCTAAGTTAGAACATTTTAAGGACTATTTTCCAGAAAGTTTGCAAGAAATACTGCCCCTTTGAATGGAATAAATTTTCTCCAGTAATTTATTGAAGGCAGATGAGACTGCTCCAAGGAGATAGCCTACTGTCATTAGTATATTGAATCCTTCACAATGTCTTAGAAAATAATTGGATGTGGTAAAACTTGGCGGGTAGAGAGATAGGATCGCAGAGATGATTCTTAGCGATACAGGACCTGTAATGTCTCTCAAATGAACATATTTGTCCAAATATCACTACTATGTGGAGAGCAGTATGAATAGCATTAATGCATGTTTAAAATTTGGAAGGAAAAAAAGAACTATTGCCTGACCTCCCATCCATCCTCTTCTCGACATTTGTGCCAGAGCATGTAGATTTCAGCACAGCAATGTGGTGCATATGCAATACTCTGTATTTGCAAAATATGAATAAGAAAAGACTAACTAAGGAAAGAACTAGCAGAGGGTATTATATCTGCCCTGTGGTTCCAGGTGCTGGCTCTTACCTCCATCTCTAGCAAAAGGTTGTTCCAAAGGGAATCTGCAGATACAAGGAAGTATTTCCTTTAGGACTTTTCTTCAGATAATAAAGTTTTAAATATGTTACCAAAGATTTACAGAAATTTAGAATGGGAGATGCTTTTAGAAACCATCTAGTTGAAGTCTTGTTTTTCATATAGAGAAAGGAAACCCATAGAGGTCAAATCATTTGCCTAAACTAACACAAAAGACTTGGTAAACAAAAGAACTGGGACTAGAAACAAAACTTCTTTAGCAATGTGAGAACATGTGACTACCTGGATATCTTAGGAAATCATACTTAAACCTTCAGAGTAACAGTGCACATTTTAGCTAAATCATGCTTTGTGAAATAAACTATATTCTATGGGATAAAAGAATTTAAAAATTCTTTATGTCATGAGAATAACCCATGTCTGGAAAATATTTTTCTCCATTTCAAAGTGAAAGCGTTACTGACACATACAGAAAATATTTGAAAGAACTGTAAAGAAGTGATAGTTCCATAAGAAGTGACACACATTAGGCCATCCCATAAAGAATGGCAAGAATTGGATAGTGCATGCACTTTAAAGTATTCTTCACCAGGAAAAGTCTATAGCAAAGTCCTGTATTTTAACAGTTCTGAACAGTACTGGGTTGTTCATCTGAAAGTCCCTGTGGTATTTTGAATTTTTTAATCTCTAGCCGGATTCAGAATTCTGAAGGTATATTAGATTTCATATGCTCTAGTATAAAAATTCATAAGAAACAATATCATAAGACAGTCAACACTAAAAAAAAAAAAGATGTTGAGGATAATGTTGCAGATGAAGTTACACCAAGAGGCAAATGCCAGTTTAAGGTATATTTTTGCCATCTCTAACATTAGTCTTTGAACTTAATAGAGGAAATTTTTCTTAAGAAAACATAATTTATCATGGAATATAAGAATATCAAATTATATATACATATGTTTATATTTTAAATCTTGCCCTAAAGACATTGAATAGATCAAGTAATTATTCCAGATTACTGAAGCATTCATAGCTGTAGGAGATGCACATGGCAGATAGCAAAACAGTAGCAAACCTGAAGTTTAAATTTTCTGAGACATGAAATCAAGGGGAATTGGAAATATAATAAATGAATATGATCTTCTCAAAAGCATAAAGGAATAGTCTGAAGGGCCAAATTTAAGACAATTTAATATCAAAATAATAATAGTGCTAATGAATAATGAATAATTATGCACTGAAGAAAATGTCATGATCTATAAAGAAAGAGGAGAAAGAGAGAAATTAAGAGAAAGAGAGGAAATAAAGCTAGTTTCATAAACTATTAATAATTGATAAATCTAAGAGATTCACACGAATTTACTGTACTACTCTTTTAACATTACTGTAATTTTAAAATTTTTCAAAATAAAATGCTGTGGAAAACAGTTATTTCCCCTTCTCCCCTCCTCCCAATATATATAGCAGGAGGAAAAAAGTAAAGAATAATATCAGACACTTTTTGGTAGAGAACTATTACTCAAATAAAGTGATCCAGACAAAAGCTCAAAGGTGATAGGATTAAATGATTAGGTAATGGTCACAACTGGGAAGCTTAAACCCAATCAGTTTTTTGGACATGGACCTTTTTTAAAGAAAAGAATATATAAATAAGAATAGAAGAGTGTGCTTATTATATATGAAAGAGAAGTTCACAGGTCTTATTTTGATTGACTCTGTTTCTAGCACTCTCTCTAGGACAGAGGGGTCTGGACAACCATCGAACATTGTGTTAATTTGACAGTTAAAATGCCATCGTGGAAATGGATATATCAAGTACCAACCATGGTGGCATATGCCAATTAAATAACCTAATTCTCTGCTCATGAAGACTTTTCTGTAGATTTTCGATGAAAGAACCACGTTGACTCGTCAATAATGCTCTGTTCCTTTGGCAGATACATTTCTCTTGATATTCTGATTGATGCATCAGTCTCTTCTAGTTTTAGTGAGTGTACATGATCAAATATGTCTTAGTGATGAGGAAAAATTGTGTTTCTGAGTATTTGGAGATGGGAACATGAACAAGAGAACCTGAGGCTTGATTGATAAGGAAACGTTTCTTCAAGTAGTGCCTTTATTTTATTTATTTCTGAAGTGACCTTGAAGTTTAGTACTAATATCAGTATGAAACTGATGTTGAAGGGTGAGATTGGGTGACGAGAAGGGTGATGTTGAAGGGTGTTGAAGGGTGAGAAAGAGATCTCTTTTAGTATTATAAACTTCTTCAGAAAAGGCAAAAGAACTTTGAAGCCCTTTTCCACAGAAAATATAGAATCTCAGTCAAGAGAGGAGATCTCAACAGGACGATTTTTCCAACTCTCATCTGTGTTGCTTTAGAAGGTTTTTAATTCCCACAGAAATGAATGAGTTGAAATTAATTCATTCAGCAAAAGTTTGTTCAGTTTCTATCATATGTGAGTCTTCACCCTGGGGATTCAGCACTGATACCAGCTCTCAAAGAGGTTTAGTTATATTTTCTGGGATTTATTTTAACATTCTTCAACATGGAAAGCAAGGTAATTTCCTTTCACAGGGGCCTTTATCTCTCAAACCACATATTTCATGTGTTACCTTAGTCTAACCAGTGTAACAAATTATTTCAGTTTTCAGCACAACACCAGAAGACAAACTAGTGGGATCCCATAACAACAAATGTATGTTTTGATGAATCTAAATCAGTCTCACAATTAACCAAAAATTTCAAGAGATGCTTTCTGCCCAATGTGCTGGATCTTTGGTATTTATCCTTTAACAAATATTGGCCATATAAATTGTTTCCAAGACCCCTGTAAGAGAGTTCCACAATCTGTTTAGATTCCCAAGAAGAGTGTTAGGGATGGCAGAATAGAAAGTAACAGGACATCAGCATTGGAACATGAGCAGTTTGTGGAAATCCACTCAGCATCATATAAATGTTACAAATGAAATAATCAAAACACCACAGAAATCGTGGAACACCATGGGAATACCCTGGTGGAAAAAAGATTACAGTAAAAATCAAGTACATCATTATAAGGAATATATAATGGAGAGAATAGGAACAGTGAATTACTACATTTTCAGATACTAAAGGAACTTTACATAACAACAAGAAACAAATAGGAAGTGTAATATACCATAATAATTGCTCCCAGATGGCCATTTTGGCACAAGCACGATGAAAATTTTATATATATATATAATTTTCATTGTACTTGTGTACAGGGTTGGTTAGAGTTTTGGCCATGGTGTGCAGGGTTGGTTAGAGTTTTGGCAGCACGTATCTGCTCGGTATATTACCTCCAAGTTTTAGAGGCAAAGGAAGAAGTCAACATTTATTCCACCTTTCCAGAAAGAACTGCCATCTAGAATAACTAAGTAGCCCTAGTTGAAGAGAGAAAGTCTACTTGCTGGAAGAAAGCCATCTAATAACTATGAAATAAATGAGATAATTATAAATATAACTACTCTGTAAACCTAAATGAGATTATTGATGCAACCAAGTCTCACCATTTGGTGTTAAAACAAGTGACTGTTGGTAACCTGGCTATTTACATAGTCCCAGTCAAAAAAAAAAACTGGTCGCAAGCTGAGAAACATAACTTTACAACAGAAGAATCGGACTTTCAAACCTCTTAATCCTAGGGCCAAATTTAATATCACCTTTGGTGGAACTACCAGACATTAGTGATTCCCAGTGTGATCCAGTGGAAAATACTGAACATCCCCTATGATTTTAACTTTGACAAAAATGTGTAACTTGAATTTTATAAAGCCCATGGATTTCACTCCTAGATTAGAGATTAGTGGGAATGAAAGAACAAGTGAAACACCACCATGAGACACCACCGTGAGACAGGCATCAAATAATACCAGACATTCTAAAGAACAACAGGGAAGACTTCAGCAAGTCAGAATGTTATCCCAATAGGTACTGTGGAAGAATGAATGAGACTCAAGGGATTTACCAAGGTGTGTTTGGATAGGATCTCAATTCAGAAAGACCCACCTGCAAAGGGAAAATAGAAGAGATTTAAATATGGATTGTGTCATAGGTGATATTAATGAATTATTAATTTTATTAGCTGTGATAATGTCATATTGGCTCTAAGGTGTTTTCATTTGTAAAGAAACATTGAAGGATTAGGATGGAATGTTATATTTATTTACCTTAGAATACAACAGGGCCGTGAGATAAACACATCTCCATGAGCTTTAATGTACAAACTACAAGCAGAATACATTTACCAGGGATAGTTAGTCAGCATTTGGAAGACTATTCAAAAGCTCTTCAAAAGCAGCTGCTTCTAGCTTCAGCTGTCTTTCTCTCCAGTCACCAAAGTGTTTATTAATAAATATAACGGATGTTAGGAATTGTTTTGCATTAGAGAAGGGACTGGTGTTCAGTGCACATAGATTGGCTAGAAATATTTGATAGGCACACTGGTCCTGAATTCTATCGCTCTAATATTGTTGCATCAGCCTGTAAACCTTCCATGCGAGTTGCTGGGCAGAGGACCCAAACAGAAAAGGAGCTGGACTTCACTGTAAATACAGGTGGTGTGACTGTATTGGTGTTAGCCGATGTTAATCAGTGCTTGCTGAGTGTCAAAATTCAGTCTGAGGCTTGCCTTATTTCTCATATTATAATGTATCACCTCACACCTGAGTTGAGGGAAAAGACACCTATGGTTTTCACCGGCATCTAACTATTGGAAGTTGTTAACTATGAACAAAAAGAACTGAATTGTGAAGGAGCAATGTAACTTATGTCACTCCGAAATAGGGTCTGATTGACTGCGGTAGAGAGTAATTTCGGCTACCCACGTATGTAAACACTGTGTTGAGCGCAAAAGCAGTGATTGGCCAGACAAGGAATTATTCTCAACGATTAAAGTTAGTAAAGACAAACCTTGAGACCTTAAAGCTTCTGCTTTTGTCTCACTTAAATAAAAGGAAATTTCAAAAAATGATTGATTCTTTTAGTTTTTTTATATAAAATAACATCTGGATATCTAGTTTCAATCCAAAGATTAATGCTTAGTTTAACTTCAACTAGTTAAATTACAAATCCTTTGCCTTTTTATTTTACCTACAAAGCACATCATACTCCCTAAAATAGATTCTGATTATCTTTTTAACATCAAAAGTTTATTTATGTTAGCTCTTTGAAGCTAATCATAAAGCCATTTAAACCTGTAATTCCCATCAAAGTGAAAAAACAAAGAATGTTTTATAGAATTTATGGTTCTATTTAATTAATTGATCATAAATCATTGCTTGCCATTTATATGCTAACTCTAACTAAGACCAAGAAAAAAATTCTCAGGTCTTTTGTTCGAAAGAGCATTCCTGGTACTGAATCTTGTTAAAATAATTCCCAGCTTTGTGGAAGCAGAGGAGAAAGAGGCTGCTTACTACTGGATCATTCAGGACTTGACACTCTTGCAGAATAAGCAACATATTTCTAAAAATCAAAGGTCAAATGTCACATTTTCTAGTAAAGTGATGACTTGTTTTAAAATCCCCTAGTCATAATTAGAGCATTGTGGCTTTCAATGTTTTCTATCATTAACCCTTTCTGTATAAAATAGTTTGTACTTCACATATTTTAATTTGAAGCCAATTACAGGGTGTTTAAATACACTTTTTTTTGCCCCATTTCATGTAATAGGCCTACTCCTGAAAAGTTGCCTAAATGAATGTCAAATATTTGTGGAGTACATATTTTAACTTCACTGGAAGCCCTTAAACTAATGGCATCTAAGACATATTGGGGAAAAAAAAACTTATATAATAAGAAAAATCATTTACACTAAATGTGTATTTGCTTTTAGATATTACTTTATGTTTGAGTATATTTCAAGTGTACCTGGAATTCTAAATAAGGTGACACATAGCTTTTAAATAGGCTTGTTATTCCAGTCAAACAAGTGGGAATTTAAATTTATTAATATTTCTTATTTCTTATATGTGGATTTATGAGTCAAATTTACAAGTGAACAATCGTTTGGTTTCTTCTTCCATCCAAGTACTAACCAGGCCCGACCCTGCTTAGCTTCCGAGATCAGACGAGATCAGGCGCGTTCAGGGTGGTATGGCCGTAGACTTGTTTGGTTTCTTCTTATAACACTGCAGAATTAGGGTTGGTTAGGCCACCTGCAGAAAACTTGATATATTTCCTCCTCACCAATATCACTACCATTCATGCTACCAGTGAAGGATGGTGTTTTGAGAAATGACCACGTCCTTGACAGAGCTAAGAAACAGCAAAAGTGGCTCACAGCCGATTCAATTATCCCTATTTCACTAAGTTTCTTTCCCCCACAGAGCAAATCCTAACATTTTCAGAAATATTTAAAGAAAATTAATAAAAAAGAAACACTATGACAAGAAACAAAAAAGGAGGTAAAGTCTTCCAAGATCACCCACTTAAAGGTTGATAATAGACTTTGTTAAACTTGAATCTTTTTTTAGACTCTTCTTCCTTCCTATTTTAATCTACTTCCAGAAAACTGCTTCCTTTTGGCAGCTGATGATGCTAATTGCACTGTTGACTAAATTGCCCCAAGGATGAATGTCATGTGTTTAACTGGCTTATAACCCTCCAGAAGTTCAAGTCTCCACCCAGCATTTGCCATGAGAAAACAATTCTCCCTGGAAAAAGTTTCTCTCTTTCATGAGTCCTATCCACTCACAAATCACAAAGAATTGTATTTTATGAATAAGCTTCCAAACATACTTGCCCCTTTTCTCTAATTAATAGACAATTATTTTGATGACAGTTACATATTCATTGCGTTCCTAAGCCTTTCTGATCAGTACGGTACTATATTTTTACTGAATGGTTTTTGGCTTTCTATAGAAAAGCCAAGTCTTAAAGGACCCAAACACTTCTTTTGTTTGTTTTTTGCGGGGGTGGGTAGGGGATGACTGCGTGCACACATGCCCACACATGGGCACGCTGTCTTCGAAGTGAATTGAGGAAGACAGTGCTTCTTTGTCTTTTTTTTTTTTAAGATTTTATTTATTTATTTAACAGAGAGAGAGACAGCAAGAGAGGGAATACAAGCAGGGGGAGTGGGAGAGGAAGAAACAGACTCCCCACTGAGTAGGGAGCCTGATGCAGGGCTTGATCCCAGGACCTTGGGATCGTGACCTGAGCCAAAGGCAGACACCCAATGACTGAGCCACCCAAACACCCCTTATTTGCTTTTTAAATAATACTTTTATTTATAAAATTCATATACTTCTGGTAGAAAGCAGATAAAAATCACCTATTATTCCATGATCCAAAGATAACAGTAGTGAAATTGCCCTGTATATATTTCTAATATGTTATATATGTATATATTTTTATTTAATTTGCTCCTTTTTTAACAAAAAAATTTATATTATGCACATTTTCTTAGCCTGTCTTTCTTCTAGCAATATATTATTAGACTTTCACATATCAAAAAATATTTTCCTATAATATCATTCTAAAGGAATCGTAGTAATAAGGATATTTTAAAATAACTGGACAGCTGGGGCACCTTGGTGGCTCAGTAGGTTAAGCGTCTGACTTCTGCTCAGTTCATGATCTCAGGATCCTGAGATGATGGAGCCTGCAGCTGGCTCCCTGCTCAGTGGGGAATCTGCTTTTCCTCTTCCCCTCCTCCCCCCGACCCTGTACCCATGCTCTCTCTCAAATACATAAATAAAATCTTAAAAAAAAAAAAGAAAAGAAAGTATCTGGACAGTGTTCACCTTATGCCTATCTTTAGAAGTAAAGCAATACAAAAAAATCTATAACAACAAAAAATGCATTGAGCTTTTTATACATTTTTACATATCAAAGAAATTTTTGTCAGAGGTCTACTATTCCTTATGTGCTAGGAAAACAAAGATAAGCAACGCATTCTTGGACCAGTTGCAATATGGAAAAGTCAGTCAAATGTTGTTTTTCTGTGTGCTAGGTGTTATGATAGAGATAGGCCTAGGCAGTACAGGAGCACAGAAAAGGGATGAAAGAAAAAGGAAGGAAGGAAGGAAGGAAGGAAGGAAGGAAGGAAGGAAGGAAGGAAGGAAGAAGGGAGGGAGGGATTGAGGGAGAGAGAGAGAGAGAGAAAGGGAGGGAGGGAGGGAAGGAGAGAGGGAGAAAGAAAGAAAGAAAGAAAGAAAGAAAGAAAGAAAGAAAGAAAGAAAGAAAGAAAAGAAAGAAAGAAAAGGGACATCTAAATTAGCGGTGAAGGTCACTGGTTTAGTGATACTAAGTACAGTTCTGAAGGACAAGAGGGAAGGGTATTGCAGAGTGAAGAAACAACATAAGAAGAATGATAAGTTAATGCCTAAAAACATTCAGGTGTTATTTCTTAAACTGGTCCCCTCATAAGAATCAGATTCCGAAGTCCCACTCCTGGAGATTCGAATTCACTAAGTATAGGACCAGGCCAAAAACCTACTATTAACAACACCCTCAGGAAACTCTTACTTTCAGGCAAGGCTTCAAAACAATTCTAATCTCTCCAACTGGAAGAGGTAAGGGACAGATCACCACCAAATCTTAGAAAGTGGCCAAAGACAGAATGAGTGGGATAAGCTTTGAGTTTACCCAGAAAGATAAAGGACTGAATCCAATCTTGCAGATTAGATTAACATTTCAGAAAGACCACTCTGTGGAAAATGGAGTGTGATATGGAAGAAAAGGGCCTTGAGGCCTTGAGAATGGTAAAGCTGTGGTGAGCCCAATATTTAATGCTTAGGCAGAAAAAAAGATACACACATTAAAGACTAGAGAGTTCGTCGACTTTTTAAATAGAGAAAATAGTGTCACAGAAACTAAAGAAAAAGAAAGACTTGGGAAGGAGAAAATATTTGTCCATGTCATATACTACAGAGAAACCAAGGAAAATAGGGGAAATGATGTCTGCTGAACATATGGAGGTCACTGGTGAATGTACCAATAACGTCTCCTCTACACATGTTTCTAGTGGGCTAGGCTAATTAAGTGATCCCTTCCTAGGAGATGAATCTTGAGTTTGACACACAGGGAGAGAAGGCAGTTGAACCTGAGTTTGTACGCATATGTGACCATGAAGGTCCACAGTTCCATTTTTTATGGTCCTGAGGTGCTTAGCATTTTCTTCTTTGCTACAAATTACACCAGTATCTTTCTGATGAATTCCATGTTTTTAAGTTATTCTGAGTTGGTTTCTTTTGCTTATAGTTAAAAATCCCAAACTGATAAAGTAGTCTTGCTTATTGTTTTTTATTTTTGGTGAGATAAAGTGTTATTCTCTTTGTTTCCTGAGGTAAAGACAGGGGCGAGGGGGAATGGGTATTGATATAATGAATGTACTGAGTAAGCAGGAGGGGATGGAGTCCAAGCCCCAGGTTGAGAAATGAGCCTTTAGATGGTCTCAAAGGGGAAGTGGAGATGTCAATAAGCTCATAAATAAGAGGGAGAGGAAGATACAGTTCTCACTTCATGCTTTGGGATTTTTTTCAGAGAAATGGCAGAACCATGATCTGCTGAGTCTGAGAAAGGTTGATGGTATGAAGGGGATTTGAGAGGAAAAGGAAGATTTAGAATAACTAGTGTCAGGTGATCAGACACATAGTGACCATAGCCGAGGCCTCAATCTTGGAAAGCAGCAATATGTAGCGACATCAATTGTCACTACATATTTTTCTTCAGAAACTCTCACCTGCTCAGTTCCAGTGCCAAAGAAACAGGATGGCTAAATTAGAGCTGAACGTAATACTGAAAACATGATTTAAGTGGTGGACACCAGTGTCTGGAGCTGGAGAGGAGAAAATGGGAAGACAGAGGGGGCGCTGATTGATTAGGGGGAAATGGAGAACTCAAAGCTCATGGGGTCATGAGGCCAAAGAGCAAGCATAGTTCAAGAAAGGCCAAGAAAGTTACCAGACACAAATGGTGGAGAGAAGCAGATGTCTTACTTAAACATGAAGCCTAAATCTGAATCTCTCTACAGATGGAGGATTTGTGTTCATCCATCTCTGTCCTGTTATTCTTCCTTAAAAGGATTCCTAATCTGTTTTCTTGTGACTTTCACCCACAGGGTGGATGACCACTTGGTGGGGCTCTTGCAGAGAGAATTTCAGCCTATTGGTTAAATTACGCAGTTTAGCCTAGTGCGTCAAGTGATGGACTTACTGAGAAGTACTTCCCCCCCTCCCCCATTTTTATGAGCTACCTATTCTCTATTGCTTCCATGGAAAAATATCTGACTGTGTGAGCAACCAAGATTTTGGAAGGTTTTTTGATTTAACTCAACAATTACTATTCCCTGGATCACCCTCCTAACCCTAATCCTTTCATTCTAGTCCTTCACTGGCAAGAGAAATCATCTTTAAGAGAGAATCAGAAAAAGGGACCATAATTAAGACATCACTCTTTTAGTCTTAGTCTATTAATAATATCTTTACTATCTTACCTCACAGGTTTAAAAAAAATTCTATCGCTTAGTGCCACCCTTCTTTACCGCTGACTCTGAAACAATGATCTGTTGCATAAATTGCCACCTACCTTTTAATCTGTAGCAGCCATATATTAAAATTATAAGGCCAGTTATTATCAGTAAAGAGAGTGGCATTATCTGCTGTGACTTCCTGTTCAACTTTCCTTTGAAAGTATCTGAGCTGGTTAGCTTACTTGCATACAATGTGCCATAGACTACTTATTCTCCTTTCCTGGGCACAGTCTCCAAAAATATGCCTTATCTCTGCAAGGACAGTGTTGTTGAATTGCTGCATATTCACCTCTATGAATATATATAGGACAACTCAACCACACGATTGTATCACATAATGTTCACAGTTTCATCTATGAGAATAGTAAGAAAGTGTAGTTAGACTCATAGCTTGGCAACAAAATACTTTGTGTACTCTTCACAACTGACACCCAGTGGTTGAAATCATTAGGCTGAAAAAGCCATTTGTTAGGTATGCTGTGGAGAGACTTTCTACACTGGGCAGAAGGTTGGATAAAGGATTCTCTGTGGTCTCTTCCAGCTCCGAGGATTTATGTTCAGATGTTCAGATTTATGTTGATAAATATCCACTTAATTAAATTGCAGTGTTTGTCAACAATCCACAGGCAAAGGTACGCTCCAGACCTGTAGTCCCGCCTTATTATCTTAAGGGAGATGTGACAGAATGTAACATAACCAGTACGAAAATAAAGCAAGCCACAGACCTGCATGATTATGGGGGCAGAGAAGAAATTGTTTCCATGCTATTGAGAATGATTCTTGCATCGCTTGAGAACACGTAAAAATAATATTACCTCATTCTCTCTGATTTCTAGTCAATTCTATGATAGCTAAAGATACCTACTATATTCTTTAATTGAAAAAAGAGGGAATTGATTATGGAATTTTTAAATTTTGATCTATGTCATAGAACTGAATCGGAATTGAAATAATTATCAGTCTTCCTAATGTCCAAGACAGGGAATTCTACAGTTCTCAAAACTTTTCATTCCACAGACCAGTCATGGGGTCTGCCTTGATTTAATTAGCATCCCAAATTATTTGCTGTTCACTTCATCATGGTGCTGTTTTCTTCTAGAAAACACACACACACACACACACACACACACACACACGAGTATTCTACGTTGTTTTGTTTCCTACTAACAGGATTACAAAATAGTCTCATCTTTCCTCTGTTTTATTTTCTTTCCACAGGAGGATGAGTTGCCTATCAGAAAGAAATGAGCAAGAACAAACCAAAAATAATTAGTGGAAAGAGAAAGCAAAGGTGCAGGACAGGACCTTGGGAAGGAGATGGAAGAGGAGTGTGCAGTTAAGCAGAGTCGTCTGTTCACTTTTCCTTCTCTTGCAATGCCCTCGGGGATTAAGGCATGGCCCTGGTAGGGAAAGTGGGCAGGGGAGAAACACTGGACTGGAGAGGAGTGCCAATGGCATAATCAGATCCTAAACAGAGTGGCATTAATGTGGAAGAGGGTGTGCTTTGTTTTGGGGAAAACAAGGAAGATGTGGACAGGACAGCACCTAAGAAGGATGCACAACTCTATTTGTATCACTGTATTCTAACTTGTAACCTCTTTAGTCCACTGACTTTAGTAATCTATGGGCATGACCATTTTAGCCTTGGTTCCTTCAGAAAGAGAAAAAATATGAGACAAGGAATTATAGGCAAGGGATTACTTGAGAAATGATCTCAGGGATCAGAAATGGAAAGATTGAGGAGAACAAAACAGAAGACAGGAAAGCAGTACATGAGACATTCTCAAGTTGGACATGACCACAGGCAACCAGGGCATGAACCACTGGGACCCTCTAAGGAGCCATGTAGAATGAGGCTCAGAATTGTGCATCCAAGGAATAGAGGAGGGTATCATTTATCCACTGGGGTCTTCCTTCCTAGGTCACAAGTTGCATGATATGCAGTAATTCTCTCTGTATAACATATGAGGGAGGTCCGTTATTTGCCACAGGCATCCCCACTGCTGGGTAGAGAGTAGCAATGGGACACAAGTGGAAAGTTGAGGAGATTGATGTCAGTTTCCATCTAGATGGCTGCCTGGGTGATGGCTGGGATAAGGCTATGAGTTGGGGCACCCCAGTTGCCTATATGACAATTAACCCTACTAGAGATTTAAAATTTTTTTAAAGCCTGGGCATAAGTAGAAATGGAAAAAATAATAACTTTATAAAGAAAACTTTATAGAGAAAGGAACCCATCAGGAACCAATGATGGGACCAGATGATGTCATGTTTCTTCTGGTATGATACACTGAGAAAGAAACATTATAACTCTTATGTAGGATTCTGTCAAAATGTGTAACCTGGATCTAATCAGGAGGAAACATCAGACAAAATGAAATTAAGGTACATTTTACAAAATAAATGCCCTGAACTCTTAAAAATGAAATAGAGTGAGGAAGACAAAAAAGATTTTTAAAAATTAAGTGCAATGTGTGATATTTAATCCTAAAAGAGAAAAAAGTTATAAAAAACATTATTACAAAATTTACTAACTTTTAGTGAGTCTGTTGATTAAATTATTATACCAATGTTAAGCTTCCTAACTTGGATAATTTTACTATGGTATGTAAGTGAATATCCTCATTCTTAAAAAATACTGACATATTTGGGGGTAAAAGATAATGATGTTTGCAATTTATTTTCAAGAGGTTTAGGAATTTAGGTGGATAGTAGGGTGCCTGGGTGGTGCAGTTGATTAAATGCCAGACTTTTGATTTTGGCTCAGGTCATGATCTTAGGGTCCTGGGATCAAGCCCTACCTTTGTCTCTGCACTCAGCGTAGAGTCTGCTTGAGATTCTCTCTCTCCCTCACTCTGCCCCTCCCACTCATGCTCTTTGTCTCTCTAAATAAATAAAATCTTAAAAAAAGAAAATCAGGTAGATAGAGAGATAGATAAGTAGATAAGAGAGAGAAATCAAAAGTGGCTAAATGACATTAAGTGAATATAAGTGAAGTACACAGGTGTTCTTTGCACTATCCTTGCAACTTTTCCATAAATTTCAAACTACTATAAAAATTTTTTAAAATAATTATACTCTAGATCAAATGGAATATACAAAGGGCTCGAAAGACCTGAGTTCTAATCCAAGTCATCAATGCTTGTTAAGTTTGAGTTTTCTCATCTGGAACCTTGTAGAATTATTGTAAGGACTAAATAAGGTAACATGCAAAAGAGCTTTGAAAAGCTTAAAATAACACAATTGTGTAGCCGTGTTAGAAATGGAAGTTTGACATTTAAAAGATGGCTTAATACATGGGGTGTCTGATCGTGCATCATCTAAGCAGTGACAGACATATCCAGAGAAACGGAAGCATGTGTGGGATCAGATGAAAGAAGAGAGCATTTTAGGTCATTTTCAGCTACTAACTCCCTTTTCCCAAATTTGTTCCCCTCAACTGATTTTTATTATGTATCTACTAACTAATATACCTACTGCAAGAGTTGCAAAGTTAAATGTTTTCTATCCTCAGGGAACTCAGAGTCTATCATGGGATAAAGCTACAAAAATAAAAACTGATAATATGATGTGTTAAGAAATGTATACAGAACACAAATAAGAGATCCAGTAAATCTGAGGTTTGGGGACAGATCTAAGAGAATTTCTGACAGGAAGTAATATTTGAAGTGAGCCTTGATGAATGAGGAGATCACTTAGAGATACAAAAAGCATTTTAGGCAAAAATGGCTGTGGGAGGTAAGAAGCCTTTACATGTTAGTCTCTTGGCATTCTCGGCCTCCTCTGTAATACGTCCTCACATAAATTCCCAACATGTGTGACGTCATGACAATTCTGTTTTTTTTTTCCTGTGAGTATCTCTGAAACTTCAAAGTATATTAAAATATTGAATGGCCTACCACAGTCATGAAGAATGAATGGAACCCCCCAATAAAAGTTTGTTTGGGGGCTAACCACTTCCCTTAAACCTGATCCTGGATCCCAAGGTTTGGAATCGTTTGAAAAAACAAAAAAGAAGAAGAAAAAGAAGCAAGCATCTGCATACAGTGCAGTTCTCTTCTTTGCACTGGGGTTTGGGTTATTTCACAGAGCATTTTGATTTATGGTGCAAATTATCCTAATTACCAACTCAGACTAAAGCTCTCAGAAGTGAGGTCAATGAATACACACGCTGTAGAAAGGGAAAGAAGCAAGATTTTTATAAAGCCACAAAAAACTATTTTGGGATACCGGTAAGATGTCTTGGTTACTACTGAAAACAGTCAGATATGTCCTGATTGAGGAGTTAAGTGAAAGACACCTCCGTGGTTAGTAATTTTTCTTGCAACAAGGGAGCAGAAACCCCTGGCGGATATACTCCCCCAGGGCTACAGACAGGTAGAAGTAGAGTTTCAGTTTCAATTTTGCTCTCCCTTTCTTTGAAATGATTGTAGCTTCTGCTTTTGAACAAACAGCAACAGTTTCTGATCCCTGTTTTACTTTATTGAAGACTAAAGTGAGAACTTGTTTTTGAGACCGGAAATGCTGGTGAAACTCCTCGCTCTGTCAGCACTTTCTAAGCAAATTTAGGCACATTTCTTCCATTCTCCAGCATTAAGGTCTTTCTCTCTACAAAACACCCAGTGGACTCTGGAAGCGAAAGAATACAGACGCTGGGCATTAGTAGTCCAATCCTCTCATTTCATACCTGGAGAACTGAAATCTCGGGACTATTGACTTTTTCTTAAGTGGTACAAAGTCTTACACTAAGCAATGTTTGAAAAGTGTTCTAATTATCTTGGAAGACAATGATGTACTCTAAAGTCATCAACTTGGAAGGCATTGTTAGAACCCTGCTCCAACTCTGTGATGGATGGATCAAGAATCATTTGCAGGGCACGACGATTTAAGATGGGTATTCTGGGCCTTTCATTTTGAAAAGTCACTAAAATGCAATCTGTTAGAATGGTTTTAGCTCTATAGCATTTGACTGCCAACTTATGCTAAAGTAAGTCATTTTTTTATTCACACAATTTCTTCCCTCTCTTACATTCTCTCTACCAACTCAATATATTTAAGTAAGATCTCCCTCTACTCAGGTTAGGCCATTTCTGGCCCTTCTGGAATATTCTGCCTCTCTCAAAACTTAAATGTAGTTTCACCTCTAATGAAAATGACAGCATTTAAGTATCCTCTACCTATAATTAAAGTGATACCAACTGGCAGGTAGGGGAGAGCTCTCAAAATCTGGGATTCTCAGATTCCATCCTCAGGATGGGTTCTGAAATCCTCAGTGTATTTCAGAAATTCTCTAGAGGTAGTTTTGTTGACATACAGCCACTTGGAATCCAGATTGTTTTTTTCCCCTAGGGATGCGTGGCCTTAATTAACAATATTTAACTTAAATAGTCCCACAGTGCCACGCCTTTTATGCCTTTCCCAGACGGAGCAAGAGGACTTCCCGGAAATACTACTTCTCTTTCCAAACACCTGACCAATCCTCTCTCCCACACAATAAACACACTCTCTCTTTTAGTTAATACTTAAAAGATATTCCTTTGAGCTTTATTCTTTTGGCTTCATGGTTTAATTTCCACTAAAATTAAAATGCTTTTTGCACTATTATTAATTATTTATACTCTATTGTGATGGAAGAATCTGAACACCAATTTTGATAGATGACTGTTTAAGACAGTGAGAATGAATTAACTGTTAACTGAACACTTTGGGAATGAATTAATGGTGATTGCTCACTTACTATGTTCTAAGCACTTGACTGGACATTTTTTAAAGGCACTTTTGGTAGATTACTTTTTAAAAGTCTTGCAGTAATTCATTCAAGTAGCCATTCTTGCTTGTAGTTTTCAGACGGGAAAACAGGTTCAGAAGGTAGGAAAGGTTTATGCCACCTACAAGTGTTAGTCAGCATCCGAATTCATGCGTACCTGTCAGACACCAAGGCTGAGGCCACCATTTGGCTCATGCACATTCTTATCCTGGCTGGTGGCAGGAAGAGAGTGGATAAATAAGAACCAGAGATCTGGGGGAAAGACTGGTTTGAGGCTGTGGTGGAAGGAAACAAGGAAAAAAGATAACGAAGCAAGAGAAGTGAAACATAAGGTGAAGATCTACTCACCTAAAAATGATGACCGGGTGATTACTTTGAGGACGGCGCTGTGCTCAATCATGGCACAGGAAGGAAGAGGCAAATGCCTCAAAGACATCAGGCAAGTGCAGAGACGGCAAGCTTGAGGACCTGTAGGCCAAGGACAGGTTGCAAATTAGTGGCCCATCCAACCCTGCCCTGCTTACCAGTTTTTAAAATTTTTAATAAGTTGCTCAGTTTTCCATTATTTGTTTTCAAATAAAGGATACATGCACATGAAACAAACTTCAAAAAGTAACAGAGGATGTAGAGTGAAAAGTAAGTAACTTTGCCAGCTCTGTCTGCTCCCAACCACGCCTTTCCCCATCACAGAGACAAGCCTCATTTTCAGTTTTTTTCATATTCTCCCACAGATAATCTTTAAATATATATAATATGTACATATGTATTGTATATATAAGCATGTGTAGTACATACTATATATATTCTTCAAGTTCAAGAATATACATGTTATTTAAAAAAATACAAACACAAATGATAGCATTCAGTATAAACTGTTTATTTTACATCTTCCCTTTTTTCTAACAACACATGTCATGTCAGTACATACGGGCTGCCTTATTCATCCAAATGGCTACATAACATTCCATTGTATTCATGTACCATAAGTCATTTAACCAGATGCCTTTTGATGGACATTGAAGATGTTTCCAACAATACTTTACTATTAGAAAAGTGTTGCAGTGAGTAGTATCCTTACACACGTACCATTTTGCAAGTGTCCAAGTATGTTCGTAGGGCAAATTTCTAAAAGTAGAATTGCGAAGTGGCCTTGGTGGCTCAGGGGGTTGAGTGTCTAACCCTTGGTTTGGGCTCAGGTGGTGATTCAGAGTTGGAGGACTGATCCCCCTCTCAGGCTCCACATTGGAATCTGCTTGAGATTCTTTGCCTCTCCCTCCTTCTCCGTCCCTCCCTGAGCTCTTGCACGCACCCATTTGCACACACGTTCTCCCTCTCTCCCAAATGAATAAATAAAAATAACAATATAAAAATAAAATAAAAATAAAAAATAAAAGTAGAATTGCTGACTCAAAGATGGGTACATTTGTATATACCTAATTTTGATAGGCATTGCTAAAATGTTCTACATAGCGATAGTTTCAGTTCATGTTCCCACCAGCAGTATATGAGAGCATCTATTTCCCTAGGCCACACCATTTGACTTAGGCCAATCTCTAAGTGAAATATAGAGTCTCTATAGTTTGTATTTGGATAGCCAACATTTTTAAATGCAGGTTATTTCATGAAAGAAGAAAGGCAGGATTTCCCATTTCTCTTTAAAAAAAGTCTGAAATCTGACAATCTTACATCCACATTCCCAGATGGTTAACAGCTGACCAGTGACTAGTCTCCTTACAAAGGGCATGTGTACCCAATATTGTGTCCCCCACTCCAAACACGCAGCTCCATGTTCTTCCTAACACTGAAGCCAAGAGCCAGTTACCATTTATCATCTCTCAATACAGCCCATTCACTAGTTTATATTACTTTTATGGCTTTAGATATTTGACTTCTCAACCAGTATAGAGAAAGATTAATAACAAAAGGGAAAACAAATAAATTAAGAAAATAAATACAGTAGATAAAAGAGACAGAATGGTAGGTGAACATAGAAGAAAGGTGTATTAACATAGTTCATGAACAACAAATTTTAGGCTCTTCTGAGTGATCACCCAACCTTCTAGAATGTTATTATCAGGTCATTTGCACAAATTTAATCCAGCATTGAATTAATTTTGTGCCTCTAGCATGAACATCCCAGAGTAACTTTGAAAATTTGAGGGACAGCTCTGGATGTGGATCTAATCTCATAACAACCTTCCCTGGACTTCTAGAAGGCAAATGTCTTCTATATATCCAGGTGTGGGAAGCATCACATTGCTTTATTTTCCTAAACCAAATTAAATTTGGGGTCATGCCCATACTGACACAGGAAATAAAATCAGCAGGTATTAGTTACCATTGGGATGCAAGTGAGAAAGTCCTCCCTGAGGTGGGTTGACGCTGCCCAGATCACTTAGAGAAGGACTCTAGTTTGCATCCTATCATTGTCTAAATCTGTGATGTCCCCAAAGACCAGCAACCCTCTCCCTTCACGGTAATTATGGACATGGAGAACTTTTACCATGACTTACTTTATTTTTTCCCTGAAAAAATACGGGCAGGAAGAGAAGTTCTAACTCAGGCCTTTAGAAATAAGTTGCTGGCTACTCCTCTCTTGCTTGGGGAAAGGAAATGCATTATTCTTCCTTTTTTAATTCACAGTGGGGGGAAAAAACACATCTCTTGGGCTTTGATTTTCTCAGTAACTTAGGCTACTGCCTAAGGAGGAAATTTCTGTAAAGTCTGCAACTTAAAAGTAGATTAGGTCTTCTTTAGATTGGACCCAAATAACACATCAGGTCCTGGATCAACCAGGCCAATCTAGAGAATATTTAAATTGTCATATATGAACAGACTATCAAGAATTCTTGGCTGTCTGCTGGGCCATTTTCCTACATAATTATTTTTGGAAATACATCTAGCCTGGACCTGAGGCCCACTATCTTGAAATTTTTGCCATGTATTAATCTCTTCAATGCTAATCTGTCATTTAATCCATTCTCTTCATGACTTTGAAATGATCTGGAATAAAAGAGAATTACATTCACTCTCTTCAAGCTTTCTTTTTAAAAAAATGTATTCATTTATTTTAGAGAGCAGGGGAGAGCATGGGGGGAAGGGCAGAGGAGAAGGAGAGAAAAACTCAAGCAAACTCCCCACCAAGTGCCGAGCCCAGCACGGAGCTCAATCTCAACACTGTGAGATCACAACCTGAGTCCAAATCAAGAGTTGGACAGTTAACCAACTACGCCACCCAGGCACCCCAATCCTCAAGCTTTCAGTTGAAGGGAGGGATGGGGAGGGGAAGGGAGGACAGTTAAATTCAGGTTCAATTAAAACTTCAAAGCAAATATGAGTCAGAACAACCAATTACTCAAACAGATTTTCCTCCTTTCCACTACTGACAGACTGCCAAATAAATATGTATCTGAGTAAGTTTTCCTTTCCTGAAATTAAGTTACTACAGAGAAATAAATCCCGCGGCAAAGAGTAAAGACATACATAGCAGTTTTCCATTTTCATAAGATCTCAGCAATTAACTACAACTGAATATTTTGCTCAATGCCTATTTCCCCCCAAATTTTGTGATATTTCTAATGAACAATCTGAAATTCTTTAGACCAAAAGGGACGAAGGGATTTTTTTCCAATAACTAAAAATGTATCCAACATTACCTTTAAACTAGTTTTAGTTAAAAGATTAGTTGACTCTTGAAAGTCAACTTATTGTGTCTGCTTCAGAGATAAGTGTAGTAAGTTGGAATCCTGATTGTTTACATCCCTGTGGGAGAACCGTTAAAACTATAAAAACTCGACTCTGTACCTTGCCCTCTCAAGTGTGATTCTGCATCCAGAATTCAAACTTTGAGAATGTTAAGTTGGATTTGCAGTGACAGAGTCTCTAACAAAGCTTTTAATATTTTCATGAGATACTTTTGCACTAATTTAATGCAACATGGATATAGATAAATAATTTTTACAGTGAAGTTTTACAGAAACAAAGTTGTTTTTAAATGAGAATGATGTCATAATAAAGCCATATATCAAGAACAATTACTCAACATGTGGTCTGTGAAAATTAAACTCATTATAGATTTTATGCGATGACTCACCACAGTTAGTCACTGAACAGTGTCAACAGTGCAAATTTTGAATAGACTTTCCAGTTCATAGAAATTTTGGCACCTTTTATACATAAGACATTTCAGATTTTTCCATGTCCCACATGTTTTGTTTTGTTTTGTTTTGCATGGATTCAGCTCAGAGCTTGTCCAGAACTCTCTTAGGGAGAATAGCTTCCCTCCACCATCCCAGGTTGCTGTTCCTTCTGTTTTTTTCCTTTGTCCATTTGACATCATTTGCTTTCCACCTTCCATGTATTCTTATCTTACCTATTTAAGAATGATGCTATGGTTTCATGACCAAAACAAACAAACAAAACAAAACAAAACAAAACTTTCCCGTCATTTCAGTGGGAACTTGACAGGGAAGTGAGGTCTTCTTGAACATTTTCAGGGGCTCTTTATTATCTATTTAAAACAAAATTCATTTCCTCAGCCTAGTATTCATGCCCTAGAAGCTCTCTCCAGACCTATTATGCCAATTCCAAATCATTGTTCCATAAAACTGTTGGTATGAGCTCAGTTGTGTTCCCCCAAAAGATATGTCACAGTCCTAACCTACCTCAGAATGTGTATTTGGAAATACAGTTTTTACGGGGTAATCAACTTAAAATGAAGTAATAATGATGGGCCCAATCCAATATGACTGGTGTCCTTATAAAAGGGTGAACTTTAGACACAGAGGCAGACATGAACAGAAGGAAAATGATATGAAGACACAGGGAGAACATCACATAAAGATGGAAATTGGAGTAACACATCTATAAGCAACAGAATACTAAGGATCGCTGGCAATCCACCAGAAGCTAAGAAGAGGCAAGGATGGGTTCCCCTTGAGGTTTCAGAGAAAGTATGGCCCTGCCAACAACAACAATTTCAGATTTCTAGTTTCCCAAACTGTGAGATAATAAATTTCTATTGTTTTAAGCCACTAGTTTTTAGTACTTTGTTATGACAGCCCTAGGAAACTACTATAACTGTCAAGCAATTTCAAGTTTCTCTTAATATTATTTCTTTTGCTTCTATTTCTCTCTTCTTCTTTAAAAAATTATATCCTTTTATAGAAGCCCAACTATATCTTATTTCATCTGTTGCCATTGTCCCTTGTAAAAATAATCATTCCTTGGAAGTGGAATTCCGGTACCATTTCCTGTGTCTTAACACTGACAGTTCATCACATCTGTCGGTATTTGACTTGGATGTATATGTTCTTTTCCTTATACTAGACTCTGAACAGTGACTATGTCTTATCTTTTGGTATTTCTTATGTAGCAACGATTTATGTAGAAGTAGCCAATGAATATTTTTAGTGACATGATGTTTATACACTTAAATAATTCAGTGAAATATGGCAAATGCAAATGAGTATATCATTCAAAGAATGATTTTCATGTACTTTAATGACATAAATAATACACCCAGTGGTATATTATTTTTCTTCCCATCATTTTCATATGTTTGTTAAAAAGTAAACTTAGATTCACACTATATACATTCAATTTTGTATTCCACTTAATATTAATTTAATATACGATCATAAAACTTTTCCATTTTTATATACATATGATGTTTAAAACATAAACTTAGAATCGTAATGTGCACTCACTTTTTAAATCCAACTTCATTTATTTAATATTGTACTCTGAGATTATTTAAAAGCATTACTTGTATTGGTTATTGTGATGGTTAATTTTATCTGTCAACTTGACCAGGCTAAGGGATGCCCAGATAGCTGGTAAGATATTATTTCTGGGTATATCTGTGAGAGTGTTTCTGGAAGATTAACATTGGATACAGTAGGCTGAGTAAAGAAGATCAGCCCTCACCAATGTGGGTGAGCATCATCCACTCCTTTGAGGGGGTTGAATAGAACAAAAAGGCTCTAGAAAGGCTAATTCTCTCTCCTTGAACTGGGAATCCATCTTCTTCTGGATATCAGATACGAGAGCTCTTGGTCTTGGGCCTTTAGACTCTGGGACTCACACCAGGGGCTCCTGGTTGTCAGGCCTGTGGTTTCATACTGAATTATACCACCAGCTTTCTTCGTTCTCCATCTTGCAGATGGAAGATCATGGGACTTCTTTACCCCAAAACTGCATAAGCCAATTCCTATAATAAATTCACATATTTATTCATAATTCATAATGACTTTATTGTATTCATATATATGAATTTATTATTTAAATGTGTTTATTTAGAGAGAGAAAAAGAGCATCAGGTATGAAGAATATGTGTGTATATATGGTATTAGAGAATATGTAATTTTATCTGTTTCTCTGGAGAACCCTACTGTAGCTATATAATATTATAATTCTATAATTACATCATATTTTAACAATTCTCTTCTTTATGGCTAATTAAACAGTTGTAGTTTTACTCTTATAATTTCATGAAGGTTATTTTTGCTATATCTTTGGTAGCATCTAAGATCATTTTCTTGAGTAGATTACTCGAAAAAGAATTCGTAGATCAGTAAGTATGAAGATATCTGTGATTCTCAACACAAGTCATTAAATTGTTCTTTGGACCTGTTATTCTGCTTTAAAGTCCCATCAGCAGTGCATGAAAACCACTATCACATCACAACCTTAAAACATGTTGGTATTGTCATTTTTAATGGTAATATAATATGTAAAATTATTACTAGAAAAAATTATTATTATTCATTTATATTCCTATGAATTTTCTGTGTAAGTTTTTTGGTCATGTTTCTATTGTGGCATTAGCATTTTTCTTTTTTCTTTTTTTTTTTTCTTGAGAGAGAGAGTGCAAGTGGCGGTGGGAGGTAGGGGCAGAGGGAGAGGCAGAGAGACTTTCAAGCAGACTCCATGCCCAGCACAAAGCCCAGTGTGGGGCTCCATCTCACAACCCTGAGATTATCACCTGAGCTGAAATCAAAAGTAAGTCGGACACTTAACTGACTGAACCACCCTGGC
This sequence comes from Ailurus styani, assembly GCA_002007465.1. NCBI lineage: Eukaryota > Metazoa > Chordata > Mammalia > Carnivora > Ailuridae > Ailurus > Ailurus styani. Next base: position 1,861,800 of record LNAC01000031.1, read on the forward strand.
AGCCCAATATTTTTCTTCTAGAATAGGATGCTTACTATCCAGAATCTAGGCTCAGGTTTAAAGTTGAGTTTCATAGGTGCAAAGTATCCTACATGCTAAAGGGCAACATCAAAATGCCACCAAAAATTGTGACCAGACAGTTTCCATATTTGCAAGGTTTACAAAGAGGCACCCAAAACTACCTTATTTCTCCTAGCCTCCTCACACCCTCTATCTGCCACCCCAGATAAAACATGAGACTGGAGGGATGCCTGGGTGACTCAGTCAGTTAGGTCATGATCCCAGGGTCTTGGGATCGAGTCCTAGGATCCAGTCCTGCATTGGACTCCTCGCTCAGTGGGGAGCCTGCTTCTTCCTCTGCCTGCCATTCTCCCTGCTTGTGCTTGCTTTCTCTCTCCCTCTCTGACAAATAAATCAATAAAATCTTTAAAAAAATAAATAAAACAAAACAAAAAAACCATAGGACTGGAGAGCACAGAATAGGATTCAGAATAATCATTTTTGATTATTTGGACACTGTACAGTTTTTGTACAAAAAGTAAACCCCTTACACCCATTCCTGAAGTCATTCCCACTAGTCAGAGAAACAGCTTCTGGTGGTACTAAAGAGGGGACATGAGGATGTGGTTTTTAACTATTCAGGACCTGTTTGATAACAAAGTGACTAGAAGGTTTTGGATTCTGTTCAAGAAAGTGTTAAGGGATGAAAAAAGAAATTCCACACAGCACAATTTCAAGAATGAATTTTAAAAAGTCTTCGTTTTTATATCTGAACAAGTAGAAATGGCTCAATGATCTGTTATACTCATTAATATAAAGTACTTTTTACTTCTGACAGTGTTAATATGTATTGAAAATAGTTTTCTCAGTTTGTCTTTTGCCTTTATTTGAATTAGTTATTTAATGTACTGTGTTACATAAAACTACCGGTCTATCCTGCACTTTAAACGAATTTTTTACCACGCACGATTTTGTAACTTCATGCTTTGATCATTTGAAAACTGTTGGTTCACTGAGTAACTCAGACCTTCCAAATGGTGACACATTTCATTATACAATATAAAAAAAAATCACATTCATTAATTTCACCATTGATAGCATTTTTGAATCTTTATTACAAAGCTTTTAAGCTCACAGGGGTGGATGTTTTCCAAAATTCTAACTTAGTTGGAGGCTTCAATTTTTTTCATAGAAAACAAAATATTGTCAATTATCTTCCTTGAAGTGACAAGCTCACTTCATTCATTTTTCAGAAAATATCTGTCCAATAGGCAAGTCTGAATAATCCTAATTTGTACTAGCTCTTTTAAGTGAAAATGGTATCCCCATGAGAAAAAGCAACTAGTTCAGCTTGCAACTTACACAATCACACAAGACAAACATTGTATTTTGGTATGTAGCAAAGTGTTATCGGCATGACTTCTTGTTTGGTACACAGAATATTAAGAAGACATAACCTAAAGAGTCAAGTTTTAATAAATTTAATCATTTTTACTACCTCCTCAGTACATTGTGTGAATTTTTTTTTCTGTGAGTGCCTCGTAGTGAATTATCATTTGACTCTTAGTCCTATTTGATGCCCCTTTCTTGATGTATGCTAAGGGGCCAAAGGTTTTACCCACTATTGCTTTTGCACTATCAGTATGAATGAACATGAAGAAAATGGAAAATTATGTATTTGTTCTATTAAAATACAGTTTTGATCTCACAGCCTTCCTGCAGGAGTCTTGGAGATACCTAAGTTTCCATGGGCCACACCTTCAGAAATCCTCTTATATTGTGGAATACTGCAATAGTGAATATAATATTACTAGGTTCGCTGATTGTGGTGCTGATAGAGATATTTCAGGCAGGGAAGGTAAATTTTGGAAAGTTAGCAAATTTATCCCAAATAAGAATATATGTAAGGGAATCAACCTGCTATGAAATTTCTAGCTGTTCTTCCCTGGGAATGTTGCCATTTCAGAGGTTTGGTGATGATCTCTGCTATTGGCCAGTCAAGCACTCAGCAATCGTGGCAGCCAGATGAGCGTTGATGAGAGTAAGATTCTGGTGTTGAGCCCATGTATAATTCCCATCCCTGCTATCAGGCCATTTTGCTTTTAAGTTCTTAAGTAAGCACTGGGGCGGCTGAAGATAGTGGCTAAGTGTTATCCACATAATCAGTCAGTATGTCTAGCTAGCAATTGCCAGACTCCAGTTTTTAACTTTACATAGGAATTCACATGAGACAAATCTTCATATTCTGTCCTCATTCTAAAGGGTACATCTACATTCTTATTGCCCAGATCTCTTTGTCTCCAATCCTCTGATCATGTATTTTACAAGTTGCTGAATATCCATGAACAAGCATGAGCCACTATTCATGTGATCCACACCTCTGGCAAGTTCTCCTTTCAGGCACAGTGGGTAAGCATATATACTACTTGAAGTTTGCTCAGTGAAAGTATTTCATCTCCTTACTATCTGTTCAGACCACCCCTGAATTGGGCCATAATTAAGCTGTAATTCACTACCATCTATGGTAGTGTATCATGACCTGGGCCTGAATTTCTTCTTCCTCAGTCATCTGGTCCGAGGGAACTTCCCATGAAGTCACAGATGTGAGTTGAAGGAGCACTAGGAGAAAGTGTCATGAGAATGTGAACCTCAACTGATGCAAATTTATACTTACTATGTCTTTGAGTTTGGTCTGTCATCACTGTGATGGAGTACTGCTGTTCAAATTCAACTTTAGTGCTTTGTGGATTAGATAATACCCAGCTCATAACAGTCATCTCTGATTGCCTGGCTACTTGGTGTCCCATGCATGACTAGGTATTTAGTCCCAACTAGTACTAAGTGGTGCTAGTAGCAAGGAAGTTGCCATTTATCAAAAGGAGAATGGATATCTGCATGGTTTTTCTTTTTTCTTAAATTCCAGGTGCATCCATTGTCATTCTCTTCTGAGGTTTGCCAGGTATTTCATTGAACAGGCCTCAAAGCCACAGACCTGCTGATTCAAATGGTTTAATTGGTAGATGTGCTTGTACTGTACCCTGGACCAGCTTCAGAGCCTTCTTTTCCTCTGAGCCCCATTTGAAACTCAGTAAATGTGCAAAGTAAATTATTCAGATAAAGCACATACTGGCTCCAGAACCCAAGGAGGCCCACAAAGCATTAGATCTCTTTCTTAACATTAGTAGGTAGAAGATATATCAACTTAACTTTTACTTTGAAGGAGAGATTTCAACACATTCCAAATGTCTAGAACCCTAGAACCACCACCCCCAAGTTTCCATGGGGTTTATCTCCTACCTTCTGGTACAAATATTTGCTACTTCCTGTCCAATAGATCTCTTAGCAAGATTTCATAGATTTTGTAGTCTGGATTACGACAGAGAGCTCTAGTGCTAAAAGCAAAAAAGTAAGTCTTTTTTGTTGATCTAACTATGTGAAAGCAAATTGCTTCTTGATTGATATAGAGAGAATAAAACATTTGCCAGTGCACTAGCTGCATACCACTTGTCAGATTGTGCTGTTTTGCTTCAATAAGTAGACTACATTGATAAAAGTAGCAGCATTTAGGGTCACCACCTGATTAAGTTTATAAAAATCCTCTACCTCTCGGGCCAATTTCTACACCAGTACCAAACTGTTTCTATCAATACAGCTTTATAATGTGTCTGGAAAACTAATGAGGCAATTCCCAATTTCTTCAAAGATTATTTTGGCAGTCTTACACAGTTGCTTGTCCTAATGAATTTTGGAGTCCATTTGGCAAAACTCACATACAAAAAATCTATTAGCATTATTATTGAGAGTGTTTGGATTTATAAATTAATTCAGGTAACATTGAAACTTTTATATAACATTAAGTTATCTCATCAGTGAACATGATATAGTTACTTATTTGAATATTTTATATCTTTTATTAAATTCTATAGTTTTTCTCAGTAGAAGTCTTATACATTTTTTAGGTTTATTTCTAATTGGTCTCACATAATAAATTTAAAACTTTTATGGTCTCATATTCTTAGCCAGCTACCTTCCTTTTCCCCTTTATAACCAAGCTTCTTATGTTACCCACACAACATTTTGTATTTACTCACCTCATTTCCTCTTAAACAGAAAGTAATTTGGATTCAATGAGCCCCACTTTCTCAAAACTTCTCAGTCATCAATGATATATATAAGCTAAAAAATCCAAAAGCTTTGTGTTGACCTTTATCTTTCTTGTTTTTTTAAAAATTTACATGTTTTCACTTCAAATTTCCAGTTTTGCATGTAAGGAGCTTAGAAGTTGCCACACCATCTTAGTGACAGGTAAAAAGCTGAACAAACTGAAATACTGACAACTCTTTTTGAATCCACAGAGAAGAGAGGACACAGGGCAAATCACTGTCCCCAAGATTAGAGAGACAGGTGAATGTAAGGAGCAGCTTCTTCATAGGCCAGAAACTCTAGAGAAAAAACTGCCTGGGAACCATTGCAAGAACAGGAAAGCCTGAACTGTAATTGACAAATTGCTGGAGGCCCAAAATGGACAACTCTGAGAGTTAAAAACAAATATTGTGAGATTTATCTCCAGTAGCTGGACCAGTTTCCCACACTATCTGATTAAAATCCCCTTGTGTTTCTGGCAGGGAGAGGGGAAAAGGTACCATTTTTAAGTAACTCCAGAGCATTCTGTTCTTCTAAACAAAGCCTGCCCTTAGGGGAAACTAGTTGACCAGAGCTTAATCTGTTGGAGTATTAGCAGAACCTAACTGACCTAGGGGAAAGGAAATACTCAACTCTTGCCCACTCTAGCTGTCTTGACTCACCTAAGGGGGCTTATCTGATAAAAACTGAGACAATCTTGAGATGTTCAGAGTCCAGAAACGTAGGCTCACCAAAGGACTGAGACTTAATCACAGGACTATACAGAATGTTTCCCCTCTGTCCACACCTCAACACGACATCACTAAAGGCCTATTTATAGCAGTTCATTTTATCAAGTACATTATGTCCAAATATCAAGAAAAATTACCAGGCATAAAAGTAAAAGGCAAAAAACATAATTTGAAGGGACAGAGAGAATATCAAAACCAGACAGTGGAATATTACAAATATTAGACTGAGGATTTAAAACAACTATGATTAACAGGCTAAGGGATCTAATGGATAAAATAGAATGCAAGAAGAACAGATGGATAATATAAGCAGATAGATGGAAATCATAAGAAAGAATCCAAAAGAAATGCTAGAGATAAAAATCATTGTAACAGAAATGAAGAACATCTTTGGTGGGCTTATTAGTACCCTGGACATAGCCAAGGAAAAGAATCTCTGAGCCAGAGGATATATCAATAGAATCCTTGAACACTGAAGTGTAAAAAGAGCAAAGATGGTGGGGGGGGAGGAACAGATATCCAAGGACTATGAGATAACTACAAAAGGTGTAACGTACACATAATAGGAATACCAGAAAGAGAAGAAAGAGAAAGGAACAGAAGAAATATTTGAAACAATAATGACTGAGAATTTCCCCAAATTAATGTCGGACCCCAAACCACAGATCCAGGGAGCTCAGAGTATACCAAGCAGGATTAATTCAATCAATCAATCACTACACCTAGTCAATCATAGTCAAATTACAGAAAATCAGAGATAAAGGAAAAATCCTGAAAAAATCCAGAGCATAAAAACACCTTAACTATAAAGGAGCCAAGATAAGAACTATATCCAACTTCTTGGAAAGCATGCAAGCCAGAAGAGAGTGGAGTAAAATATTGATTTAAGTGTTCAAAGGGGAAAAAAACCCACCAACCTAGAATTCTATACCCTGTTAAATTATCCTTCAAATATTAAAGAGAAATAAACACTTTCTCAGGCAAACAAAAATTGAGAGAATATGTTGCTAGTAGACCTGCTTTGCAAGAAATGTTAAAAGAAGTTCTTTAGAGAGAAGGTAAATAATATAGGTCAAAAACTCAGATCTACATAAAGAATGAAAAAGTTTTGAAGAAGAAATAAGTGAAGGTAAATAAAAATTCATTTCCCTTATTCTTTCCTTCTTTCTTTTTGTTTTTTTGTTTTTTGTTTGTTTTTTCAGAGATCCATGCTGGGCATGGAGCCAACCACATGGGGCTCAATCTTACAACCTTGAGATCATGATCTATCAAGTGTCAGCTGCTTAACCAGTTGAGCCACCCAGGTGCCCCTCATTATTCTTATTCCTAAATGATTGAGCAGATAACTATTAGTTCAAAATAATAATAGTAACAATGAATTTGATTATGTATGCCTATGAATATATCTTATGTATGCTTATATATGTGAAATGAATGGCAGCAATGATAGGAGAAATGGGAGGAAGGAATTAGGATTATTTTGTTATTATAAGTTATTCGTACTTCCCATAAAGTAGTATAGTGTTATTTAAAAATGGACTTGGATTAGTTGTTAATGTATATGGTAAATTCTAGGGCAACCACTAAAAATTGTTTTAAAAAGAAGTATAACTGAGGGGTACCTGGGTGGCTCAGTCAGTTAAGCATTCTACTCTTGATTTTGGCTCAGGTCATGATCTCAGGTGGTCATGAGGTCAAGCCCCATGTCAGGCTATGCACTGGGTGTGGAGATTGCTTAAGATTCTCTCTTTCTCCCTCTCCCTCTGTCCCAACCCCCCCCCCACCATTTTTCATGTGCTCTCTCGCTCTCTCAAGAAAAGAAAAGAAAAGAAAAAAATATAACTGATATGCTGAGAAATGAGAGAAAATGGAATCATTTAAAATGCTCGGTTAAAACCACAAAAGGGAGAAAAAGAGAAAACAAAACTGGGAACAACAACAACAACTAAACAAAGGCAACAAATAGAAAGCAGTAACAAATAAGGTAAATACTAATACAATTATATAAAAAATCAGTTTGAATGGCAATGATCTAAATGTACCAACTAAAAAACATAGGTTGTGAGAGGCGATCAAAAACCATAACCCCACTATATGTTGTCTATGAGAAACCCACTTTAAATACAATGACACAGATTGATTAAAAGTAAATGAATAGAGAAAAATAGACCATGTTAACATTAATCAAAAGAAAACGAGTAGCAATATTAATCTCAGAGAGAACAGGCTTCAAAGTAAGGAAAGTTATCAGGAATAAATAAGGGAATTACATAATATTCAAGGGTTCAGTGCTCCAAGAAGACATAACAATTCTGAATGTGTATGTGCCTAACATACATTAAATTACATGAGCATTAAATTACATGAGGCAAAAACTGTTAGAACTGCAAGGAGAAGTAAACAAATCTACCATCATAATTGGAGTCTTACACATTCCCTCTCAGAAATGGACAGATCTAACAGACAGAAAATCAGTAAGAACAAGGCTGAACTCAACAGCACCTTCAATCAACTGGATAAAATTGACATCTATAGACTATTTCATCCAACAATAGCAGAATACACAGGTTTCCCAAGCTCACATGGAACATTCACTAAGATAAACCACATTCTGGGCCATAAAATACAACTTAATAAATTTTAAAAAATACAAATCATCCAATGCCTGATTTCAAACCACAAGAGAACTAACTAGAAATCAATAGTAAAGCTTTACATGTTTTAAATTTATATAACTTGCTCTTTGTGATGAAATGTCTATGGGTTTTGACAAATGCATAGAGTTGTATATACCATCACAGTCATGATCCAAAAAGTTTTATAACTCCCCAAATTCCTGCTTGCTGCCTCTTTATAATCAACCACCATTCCCATCACTACACTCTACTCCTGACAACTAGTAATTTGTCTTCCATCTCAATAATTTTGTCTTTTCCAGAATCCATGTAAGTGGAATCATACAATATGATGTCTTTTGGTTCTAGCTTCTTTCACTTAACAAAATACATTTGAGATTCATTCATGTTGCATGAATCCATCATGGTTTCTTTCTCCTTTTTCATTGTTAAGTAGTATTCAAATATATAGATATGCCACAGATTATTCATTCATTCATTCACACTTGAGTTGTTGCCAAGTTTTGATAACTACAAATAAAGCTGAAAGAAATATTCATGCACAGATTTTTGTGGGCACTAAACCTAAACACTAAGTTTGGGTAAACTTGGGTAAACATATAAGTATATATTTAAATTTGTTGAAGTTGGGCGCCTGGGTGGCTCAGTGGGTTAAAGCCTCTGCTTTCGGCTCAGGTCATGATCTCAGGGTCCTGGGATCGAGGCCCGCATCGGGCTCTCTGCTCAGCAGGGAGCCTGCTTCCCCCTCTCTCTCTGCCTGCCTCTCTGCCTCCTTGTGATCTCTCTCCCGATGTGAAATAAATAAATAAAATCTTTAAAAAAATAAAATAAAATAAATTTGTTGAAGTTAACAAAAGTATCAAACAGTTTTTTAAAGTACCCATACTGGGAGGTGCCTGGGTGGCTCAGTCGTTAAGCATCTGCCTTCAGCTCAGGTCATGATCCCAGGGTCCTGGGATAGAGCACTGCATTGGGCTCCCTGCTCAGCAGGAAGCCTACTTCTCTCTCTCCCCCTGCTTGTATTCCCTCTCTCACTGTTTCTCTCTCTCTCTCTGTCAAATAAATAAAATCTTTTTAAAAATAAATAAATAAAATAAAGTGCCAATACCATGTTACATTCTTACCAGCAAAACATGAGGATTTCAGTTGTTCCCCATCTTTATTAACAATTGGTAGTGTCGAGTTTTTTTTATTCTAATAGATGTATAATAGCCTTTCATTGTGATCTTAATTGAATTTCCATTGTGAGTACTGGTGTCTTTTCATCTACTTATTTACCATCAATATGCCTTTTTGAGTAAAATGTTCAAAACATATGTTTCTTGAGTTGTTTCTTGTTGTTGAATTTTGTGAATTTATATTCTGAATACAAGTCTTTTTTATTGAGGTATAACTGACATAACATTATATTAATTTCATGTGTACGATATAATGATTCAAAATTTGTATATATGGGAAATGATTACCTAAGTCTAGTTAATATCCATTATCATACAGCTAAAAATTATTTTTCTTGTGATGAGAACTTCTTAGCAACTTTCAAATATGCAATATAGTATTATTAATTATAGTCAAAATGTTGTACATTACATCCTCATGACTTACTTCTATTATTACTGGAAATCTGTACCTTGTGATACCCTTCAAACACTCTCACCCTCCACCTCTGGCAACCATCAATCTTTTCACTGTATCTATGAGCTCTTTTTTTTTTTTTAAGATTCCACATCTTAAAAATAAGATCATGTGCTATTTGCCTTTTTCTGTCAGACATATTTCACTTAGTATAATACCCTCAAGGTCCATCCATGTTGTCACAAATAGAAAGATTTCATTATTTTTTATGACTGAATAATATTATATTCTATATATTAAAATACGGTGTATATATATATACAATATATATGTACATATATATACATATATATACATATATATACATATATATATGTATATATATATGGGGGGTGTGGATGTATACACCCATTTTCTTTATCCATTCATCCATCAGTAGACACAGGTTGTTTCCATGTCTTGGCTATTGTAAATAATGCTGCAATGAACATGGAATGAATACAAGTCTTTTATTAGAAATGAGACTTGTAAATCTTTTCTCCCAGTCTGTGGGCTTGCTTTTCTATCTTCTAAAAATGACTGCTCCAGAACAAAACATTTTAATGTTTATAAATGCTCACCTTTTAGCAGAATTTGACATTGACTTTCTCATCCTTTGGGTCTCAGTTTCAGGAGGGCTAGCTGAATTGACTCTTCCAACCCCTCTATCTCAGTAAATTTCTATCACATTACCTGGTAATTATTTTATTCATTTATTATGTTTATTATATGTATTCCCCACCATGTTATAAGCTCCATGAGAAATGGGAGCTGTGCCAGCTTTCTCTCTAGAACTGTCAATGACTAATACAATGCCTGGCAATAATTATGGGAAAGTAGGAAGGAAAAAAGAAAAGAAGGAAGGAAGGGAAAATCTTGAAGAATAGGTCAAAGATTATTCTGAGAATTCAAACTCAAGAAAGTGGCTAATTGTTATCATTTAAATGGAAATAGAAAATCCAGGATTGAATAGGAACTCCCACTTCCCTTCTCTCTCCCCTGGCAAACAGCATTCCACTTTCTGTTTCTTTGAGTTTGATCACTTTAGATACCTTATATGAGTGGAATACTGCAGTACTTGTCCTTCTGTGACTGACTTATTTCAGTTAGCATAATTTCTTCAAGGTTCATCCATATCGTAGCATAGCATACTATTTCTTTCTCTTCTAAAGCTGAAAAACTATTCCTCTGTGTGTGTGTGTGTGTGTGTGTGTGTGTGTGTGTGTGTGTGTGTGT
>LNAC01000031.1:1874069-1933722 GCA_002007465.1 Ailurus styani
TGGGCGCCTGGGTGGCTCAGTGGGTTAAAGCCTCTGCTTTCGGCTCAGGTCATGATCTCAGGGTCCTGGGATCGAGGCCCGCATCGGGCTCTCTGCTCAGCAGGGAGCCTGCTTCCCCCTCTCTCTCTGCCTGCCTCTCTGCCTCCTTGTGATCTCTCTCCCGATGTGAAATAAATAAATAAAATCTTTAAAAAAATAAAATAAAATAAATTTGTTGAAGTTAACAAAAGTATCAAACAGTTTTTTAAAGTACCCATACTGGGAGGTGCCTGGGTGGCTCAGTCGTTAAGCATCTGCCTTCAGCTCAGGTCATGATCCCAGGGTCCTGGGATAGAGCACTGCATTGGGCTCCCTGCTCAGCAGGAAGCCTACTTCTCTCTCTCCCCCTGCTTGTATTCCCTCTCTCACTGTTTCTCTCTCTCTCTCTGTCAAATAAATAAAATCTTTTTAAAAATAAATAAATAAAATAAAGTGCCAATACCATGTTACATTCTTACCAGCAAAACATGAGGATTTCAGTTGTTCCCCATCTTTATTAACAATTGGTAGTGTCGAGTTTTTTTTATTCTAATAGATGTATAATAGCCTTTCATTGTGATCTTAATTGAATTTCCATTGTGAGTACTGGTGTCTTTTCATCTACTTATTTACCATCAATATGCCTTTTTGAGTAAAATGTTCAAAACATATGTTTCTTGAGTTGTTTCTTGTTGTTGAATTTTGTGAATTTATATTCTGAATACAAGTCTTTTTTATTGAGGTATAACTGACATAACATTATATTAATTTCATGTGTACGATATAATGATTCAAAATTTGTATATATGGGAAATGATTACCTAAGTCTAGTTAATATCCATTATCATACAGCTAAAAATTATTTTTCTTGTGATGAGAACTTCTTAGCAACTTTCAAATATGCAATATAGTATTATTAATTATAGTCAAAATGTTGTACATTACATCCTCATGACTTACTTCTATTATTACTGGAAATCTGTACCTTGTGATACCCTTCAAACACTCTCACCCTCCACCTCTGGCAACCATCAATCTTTTCACTGTATCTATGAGCTCTTTTTTTTTTTTTAAGATTCCACATCTTAAAAATAAGATCATGTGCTATTTGCCTTTTTCTGTCAGACATATTTCACTTAGTATAATACCCTCAAGGTCCATCCATGTTGTCACAAATAGAAAGATTTCATTATTTTTTATGACTGAATAATATTATATTCTATATATTAAAATACGGTGTATATATATATACAATATATATGTACATATATATACATATATATACATATATATACATATATATATGTATATATATATGGGGGGTGTGGATGTATACACCCATTTTCTTTATCCATTCATCCATCAGTAGACACAGGTTGTTTCCATGTCTTGGCTATTGTAAATAATGCTGCAATGAACATGGAATGAATACAAGTCTTTTATTAGAAATGAGACTTGTAAATCTTTTCTCCCAGTCTGTGGGCTTGCTTTTCTATCTTCTAAAAATGACTGCTCCAGAACAAAACATTTTAATGTTTATAAATGCTCACCTTTTAGCAGAATTTGACATTGACTTTCTCATCCTTTGGGTCTCAGTTTCAGGAGGGCTAGCTGAATTGACTCTTCCAACCCCTCTATCTCAGTAAATTTCTATCACATTACCTGGTAATTATTTTATTCATTTATTATGTTTATTATATGTATTCCCCACCATGTTATAAGCTCCATGAGAAATGGGAGCTGTGCCAGCTTTCTCTCTAGAACTGTCAATGACTAATACAATGCCTGGCAATAATTATGGGAAAGTAGGAAGGAAAAAAGAAAAGAAGGAAGGAAGGGAAAATCTTGAAGAATAGGTCAAAGATTATTCTGAGAATTCAAACTCAAGAAAGTGGCTAATTGTTATCATTTAAATGGAAATAGAAAATCCAGGATTGAATAGGAACTCCCACTTCCCTTCTCTCTCCCCTGGCAAACAGCATTCCACTTTCTGTTTCTTTGAGTTTGATCACTTTAGATACCTTATATGAGTGGAATACTGCAGTACTTGTCCTTCTGTGACTGACTTATTTCAGTTAGCATAATTTCTTCAAGGTTCATCCATATCGTAGCATAGCATACTATTTCTTTCTCTTCTAAAGCTGAAAAACTATTCCTCTGTGTGTGTGTGTGTGTGTGTGTGTGTGTGTGTGTGTGTGTGTGTGTTACATTCTCTTTACCCACTCATTCGTCAGTGGACATTCAGGTTGTTTCCACCTCTTGGCTATTGTGAATAACTGCAATGAACATAGGAAGGAAAACATCTCTTTGAGATCCTGTTTTTAATTCTTTTGGATAAATAACCAAAAGTGGGATTGCTGGATCATAGTAGATCATATTTTTTAATTTTTTGAGGAACTCCATACTGTGTTCCATAGTGGCTGTACCACTTTACACACCCATCGATAGGACACAAATGTTCCAATTTTTCCACATCCTCATCAACACTTGCTATATATATATATATACACACATATATATATAATATTTATGTGTTGTATGTGTATATATATAGTTTACATATATATACATATATATATATAAGATGGCTATCCTAATACATGTGAGGTAATATGTTGATTTTGATGTCATCTCCCTGATTCAGCTTTGTTTAGTCCCCTAGTAAAGTATATACCACAGTTGTTTATATAATTGCTTCTTATTCTAGACTATATCCCCCAAATTAATATTTACCAAAGATAGGGTATAAATTTTTTTAAGTAAATTTGATCATTTTCTCTCAATTTATCTATAAAGTAGAATGCTTCTAAATTTGCCTGTCAATAATAACCAGGCGAAATGCATATTTAAAATATAGATTCTAGGGACACCTGGGTGGCTCAGTTTGTTAAGCATCTGCCTTCAGCTCAGGTCATGATCCCAGGGTCCTGGGATCAAGTGTGGCAATGGCATCGGGCTCCTGGCTCAGTGAGGAGCCTGCTTCTCCCTCTGCCTGCTGCTCCCCCTGCTTGTGCTCTCGCTTGCTCTCTCTCTCTCTGGCAAATAAATTAAAAAAAAATCTTTAAAAATGAATTTTGCTCTAAAACTTCCTCTTTTTTGGTCTATAATTTCATATGTCATAGAAGAGGGGGAAAAAGTGTGGAACAGGGGCACCTGGGTGGCTCAGTCAAGTGGCTGGCTCTATATTTTGGCTCAGGTCATGATCTCAGGGTCCAGGAATCAAGCCCCATGTCAGGCTTTGTGCTCAGCTGGGAGTCTGTTTGAGGATTCCCTTTCTCCCTCTTCCTCTGCCCCTTCCCCAGCTCACACAAGTTCTCTTTGAAAGAAATAAATACATCTTAAAAAAAAAAGTTTAGGGCAAAGGTGAAGAACATGTCTTAAGATGACTAGCTGGAGTCATGGGTAACTGATACCCATCCCCTCTCCTTTAGGCAATTTTGAATTTATAAACCTGGTAAACAAGTAGGAATATCATTAGAGTCAAAGGAAAGTAAGAGGAGAAACTGACTCAATGTATATATAAATCCTAAATGTATATATAAATCCTAAAAATACCTTGGACAATTTTCCATCAATAATCAAATAACACCTTACATCTATACCATGTTTACAACTTGCAAAATACTTTCCACTTCCTTTATCTGTTTTTATACTTTATGACAACCCTGTAAGTTCAGCAGGGAAAAGCAGGGTAGACAGGACAACAATCATTATTCCCATTTTATACAACTATTTTTTGAGTGCCATTCAAGGAAAAAGTAGAGTACTTCATAGAGGAAAAAAGCTGTAATCTTCTATGCAATGAAAGAAGTAAAGCTATCAAACTGTATATGCACAGGCAAGGAGTTATTGCCTACCTAACACAGGACAAAGTTGGAAAGACATCCAGACATTTCAAGGCCACCACAATCTTCTTTTTTCCCCATCACCAATGGAAAGCTATTTAGAAAATTGCCATGAAAGACTTCTTGATTCTTAAAATTTTAATTTAAAATAATTTCAGACTGACAGAAAAATAACCAAATTAGAGTAGTAGAGTTGCTACATATCCTTCATCCAGCTTCCCCAATGTTAACATTTTGCATACTATAGTACAGTCATCAAAACTGGGTAATCAGTATTAACTGATAAATTAATACACTACTGGGACTAAACTATAGATTCTAAACTGGTGACCATTCTTCTACTATGGTCCATTTTCTGCTCCATATCTAATCCAGGACCCACAGTGCATTTAGTTGTCACATCTACTCAGTGTTCAATCTGTCACAGTTCCTTGGTCTTTCCTTGAATTTCATGACTTTGACACTCTGGAAGAGTCCTGGTGAACTTATATTGTCAGATACCCCTCAATTTCGGTTTGTCTGATGCTTTAGATCAAGGTGTTGCATTTTGGGCAGGAACAGGACAGAAACAGCATCGTGCCCTTCTTAGTGCATACTAGGAGACGTGATGGTTGGTATCTACCAAGTTTCTCTAGGTAATCACTCCCTTTCTCTTGTCATTAACAAATGTCTTAGGGGAGATAGTTTGAGATCATGCAAATATCCTGTTTCTCAAACTTTTGTCCACTAATTTTAGCATACTTAAAAGTTGTTTGCCTATGATAATTGGCACTAAGGTGTTTGTTTAATAAAGATTTTAGATTTACCTCATTCCCTCTACACATACTAATGGGGATTTTTCTGTAAGAAGAAGCTATCCCTTCCCTCTTGGATATTTATTTATTGACCTGTGTCCTTCATTTTTTCTTGTATGTCCTTTTGTTTCTCTGCCTTGCCGGGTCAGAAGGAATTTAGGAAAGCAAAAGATAAAAGTATATATCGCTTAAAAAGATGATTCACAAAGAATTTTCAAACTTTTTACAGTACCCTGTCAAACCAGAAGGACTAGTCAAACAACAAAAATGTTAGATTAATATCTAACTAAGACACACAAACACCATTGGTCAAAGCAACATGAATCCATAAGAAATGAACTGACCACAAAAAGACAAAAAAAATGTCCTTACTCACTGATTGCATGTGATGTCTTAAGAGCAAAAGTTAAGTCAGTACATTTTTTTAAAGATTTATTTATTTATTTGGGTGAGGGGAGGGCAGAGGGAGAGAATGTTCAAGCAAAGATGCTTTGCCCTGCTGAGAACAGAACCCAATGCAGGGCTCAATATTACAACCCACGAGATCTTGACCTGAGCCAAAACCAAGAGTTGGATGCTTACTTGACTGAGCTACCCTACCAGTACACCCCAAGTCAATCCTTTTTATTGACTCATGTTCATTTTGTTCTTCTCTGGTTCTCTTACTGCCAAACTTCTAGATAGAAGAAGAAATAAATTGTTTCATTTCAAAATGGATAGTAGTTCTTAATGGTTTTTTTGGGTTGGGGTTTTTTCTCTCCCACCAGGACATCTATTATTTTTCAGAGAACAACCCAACACATAAATTATTGGTATTGGAGTAGTATGACTATTGATACCACCAAATGTTTCTACCTTAAGAAAGATTATTTCTATACCTATAATCAATGAAATATTTTGCAAAATACATTATTTCTGCAACCGACTGGTATATGATGAATAAAAAAACAGTTTGCTTGTGAGAAGAATAATCAATGATTCTAGAAATTAGCAGCAATTCCTTGGATGGCCTAAGAAAAGGTCATCAAACTTGCCTAGACTCGATTTTCCCATCTATGAAATGATTGTAGTTTTTACCTTCCTAATTAAGAGATGTCAGGCATTAATTAGTGTTCATAATGGGCTTGAGATCTGTGATTAAAATCTGTTGTCCTTGACGGAAAATAGAGCCATTCAATCATTAAGGAGTGATAAAGAAATCAGAGGAGATGTGTAGACAATGAGAAGAAATACTAAAGTGAAAATGAGAAGTGGGGGCTGGGACAAGAATCTCTTTTGATTGGTAAGTACTTGTACACTTTTTTCTTCACAGAATTGAGCAATACACCTCTACAATGACTCAATAAGGAGACTTCCCTACACTAAGGTCCTTAAATTTTTTGTGCCACAGACTTTTTCACATTTTAGTATAATCATAGAATTCCTATCATAGTAATTTTTAAGTGCATTAAAATACGTAAAATTATGAAAGAACCCAATTTTATTGAGGTATAGTTATCAAAATGTTTTTTAACATAATTTTAGAGTAATATGTATTCTTCTTCATCAAATGAGATCTAATGGCAACTTAATAACTACCATAATTTCAGAGTAGTGATGGTTATAAACAGTATTTCAAGACATTTGCACAATTCTAATGTGATATGAAAATATATGTTTTCTACTGATGACAAGTTTAGAGAAAACGTTCTTATTTCTTTCTGTGGCTCCATGCTTACATTTACAATTTTTTAATGCTAAGGTTTAGTTGGAAATAACTGAAAATAAAAATGTATTTTTTTCCCATCCAAATTTGTGGGCACTCTAAATTTTAACTATGGGTTCATTGGGGATATTTGAATTTCAGGTTAAGAAACTCTGTCTAGGGGGCTCCTGGGTGGCTCAGTCATTAAGCATCTGTCTTTGTCTTAGGTTATGATATCAGGGTTCTGGGATCAAGTCCTTCATTGGGCTCCCTGGCCAGTGCCTGCTTCTCCCTCTGCCTGCCACTCCCTCTGCTTGTGCTCACTCTCTCTCTCTGTTAAGTAAATAAAATCTTTAAAAAAAAAAAAGGAAACTGTCCTATGGCCAATATCAAAAAGACAAGAACTAACAAATGCTGGTGAGGATATGGAGAAAAGGAAAGCCTTGTGCACTCTTGGTGGGAATGCAAACTGGTGCAGCCACTGTGGAAAACAGTATGGAGTTTCCTCAAAAAAATTAAAATTAGAAAAACCCTACAACCCAGTAATTCCACTACTGGATATTTACACAAAGAAAACAAAAATACTAATTCAAAAAGAGATGTGCACCCCTATGTTTACTGCAGCATTATTTACCATAGCCAAGATATGGAAGCAACCTGCCTGTCCAACAATAGCTAATGAATAGTTAAAGAAGGTATGGTGTATATAGACAATGGATTATTATGTAGCCATAAAAAAGGACGACATCTTGTTATTTGTGCCAACATGGATACACTAAGAGGGTATTATATGAAGTGAATAAGTCAGGCAGAGAAAGACAAATGCCATATGACTTCAATTACATGTGTAATATAAAAAAACAAAACAAATGAACAAATAATCAAACAAAAACAGACTCTTCAATATAGAGAACAAACTGGTGGTTGCCAGAGAAGAGGTAGGTAGGGGGATGGACAAAATAGGTAAAGAGGATTAAGTGGTACAGATGTCCAGTTATAAAATAAATAAGTCACAGAGATAAAAAAGTGCAGCATAAGGAATATAGTCAATAACATTATAAAAATAATATAATATTGGTGATAGATGGTGACTACACTTAACCACGGTAAACACTGAGTAATGTATAGAATTGTTAAATCATTATGTTGCACACCAGAAAATAATATAACGTTGTATGTTAATTATACTAAAAAAAAAGGAAACAAAACAAAACAAAAAAGAAACCCCATTCTATATCTATCTTGGGAACACTCAGATAGCCAAGTACTTAATATCATTTCTCAAAGTGAAATCAGATGATCACAGTTATAGAGTATTGATAAAAATGCAAATCTCTTGGCCTTTTCCTAGACCTGCTGAATCTGTATTCTTAATAAGCATTCAGGCAACTGATAGATGCACTAAATTTTAAGAATTGCTTCAAAGGTGGTTATATCAATTGTTACATTTAGTGGAACCACAGCTATCAAGCCAGACATTCTTTCTTTTTTAAAAGATTTTATTTATTTATTTGAGAGAGAGAGAGTGAGAGAGCATGAGTGAGAGAAAGAGAAAGAACAGGAGCAAGAGACAGAGAGAAAGAGGGAGAACACAGAAGGGGGAGATGGAGGGACAAAGGGAGAGGGAGAGGCAGACAGCCCACTGAGCAGGGAGCCTGAGGAAGGGCTCTATCCCAGGACCCTGAGGTCCTGACCTGAGCTGAAGGCAGACACTTAACCCACTGGGCCACCCAGGCGACCCCCAAGGTAGAGATTCTTAAATAATAGTTCAAGATATTATAATATGACAGGTCTGGAAGGGACCTAGAAATTTTAATTTTTTAATAGTCATTTCAATATTGTGATGAATATGTTCTCAACTTCATTATGAGACATATTCCTAAAAAAGACACTAAAACTCAAGTAGGACATCTTCCCCGGGCACTAGAGGAGCTAATGAGGTGTTCTACATCAGAATCATCATAGAAATACACACTCCCCTTTCCTTTTCTGCACTAGTCAACTTCCTTCACCTCTCAACTACAACCCTTTTTCTTCTGCCTCACACACCTTTAATCCCTATCCCAGAACCCTGTAATTTGAGCTTCAGACTAGTATATCCAACTGCCTACTACCCATTTGTCCGTGGACATCACACACAACTCAAAACACTACAAGCCGAAACTGAACTCATCACATGCTTCCACAGAACGGCTTTCTCTATTTTGTTATTTATCTGGATATTGGTACCACGATATTCAGAATGATATTCAGAACGATATTCAGAAACTGTCCTGGATGTCTCCCTATTTTTTACTGAGGTTTTTTTTTTTCCTTAGGTGACATTTTTGGAGTGATGACCAGTTTTAAAACTCTAGCAGTGGCCTGGTGTTCTTTGAGTCTGCATATTTGGAAAGTTAACTTTTAATGTGGCATAATGATGGGAAGAGTCCTTCTCAGAGAGCTCTCATTCCCCAGACTAACTACAACATAACTGCAGCCCTAACAAAGTTTAGAGGTTAGGTTTATACCAACTCAGGTTTAGGCCTCTGAAAGAAATGCCTTCTCTTCCCTCTGCCTGCTGTTCTGCCTACTTGTGCTCTCTCTCTATCTCTCTGTCAAATAAATAAATAAAATCTTAAAAAAAAAAAGAAATGCCTTCTGTTTCTGTGAGTCATTTTTTTCTTTGTATTCATTTTTCTTGCCCTTCGGTCCACTCAAGTAGTATAATTTGAGGGTTCGAGTTTGGGGTACAGGTCTTGGAAAATGGTCTCTCAGTCTGCCTCTAACCTACACAAGAGAAATTTTGGGGCCTCACATGGTCCTGAGTCAATCATGAGTAGACTACATGGGGACAGGAGGCCAAAGCCCAACCTAATAACATGTAATTCAGAGTTTAAAATTCTGATCACCAACATCTGTGGAAGTTAAGCTGACCAAAGTGAGTACATAGATAAAGTCTGGGAGATCAGATCACTCAAGAACCTCAAACTTGAAGGGCTGTTGCATTATTTATGGGTAAATCCGCACAAGAAGAACACAAGTATTCCACCAGGACAGGATCAAGCAGACAACAGACTTGGTGAAGAAGACAAAGATTCAGTTCTAGAGTACCAGGACAGCCTCAAGGCAGAGCCTCACTGTGTAAACCTCTCACTTTGCAATGCCAATCACATTGCTGAACTGCTCCGTGTGCTCCACTCCAGGATCTATTTTCCTCTTCATCCTATTCTTCAGCCAGGGCTGAAGGAGTAATATGTAACTCCAGAGAAAATAGAGCAACCCCTGCTCGACCAGGAAAATAGGAGGCAGAAAAGAATGATTACATCACTATAAGGAGAATAATCACGGACTGTGGGATTTCAACACTGACAAAATAGATTTGGGGAATGAGACGGGGCAGAGCGGCTTCTTACTGAGCTCCTAGGCATATAGTGCTAGGAAGAACTTAGAGAACAGTGGTACAAACAAAGGAAGATGGGATTCTGCTAAGATTAAAGCAGTCGGGGCGCCTGGGTGGCTCAGTGATTTAAAGCCTCTGCCTTTGGCTCAGGTCATGGTCTCAGGGTCCTGGGATTGAGCCCTGCATGGCATAGGGCTACCTGCTCAGCGGGGAGCCTGCTTCCTCCTCTTTCTCTGCCTGCCTCTCTGCCTACTTGTAATCTCTCTCTCTCTGTCTCTCTGTCAAATAAATAAATAAAATCTTAAAAAAAAAAAAGCAGTGTACAAGTGGGCTCTATGTTACTGAGCACAGGCCACCCTAAATTCAGGATTATGGGCCAAAACAATGGGAACCTTAGGGGATAACATAATAATTCAGAAAAAGAAAGAAGAGTAGGATCTCAGGAAACCCTGTGTCATGGCGATGCAAACCTTGTAGTCACTGGAAGTGGACTCCTGAATAACTGACAGAAACTGACTGGTCTCTTGGTGAGTTTGGAACCAAAAAGCCTTTATGTTTTATTTTGTTTTATTTTTATTTGATTTGATATATTATTGTATTTTATTATTTTATTTTTCTTCTGTCTCATCCCTAACCCCAGAAATTACCAATGCCCTTTTGGCCTATGGCTGGTTACAGCAATGTGAATCGAGACCTGCTATGTCCAATCTAGGAGGCGCCAACCACCTATGGCTATTGACCACTTGAAATGTGGTTAGTCTAAGTTGAGAGTTTTCTTAGATATAAAATAACTACTGAATTTCAAAACTCAATACAAAAAAAGAATTTAACATATCTCATTAATTTTTATATTAGTCACATGTTGAAAGATAATATTTTGATAAAGTGGTTTAAATACATTGCTAAAATTAATTTCATCTGTTTCTTTATATCTTTTTAATGTAACTACTAGACAATTTAAAATTACATATGTAGCTTGGATCACTTTTTTACTGGACAGTGCTTATCTAGACAGTGACATATATTGGTTCTGGGGATATCGCTCTTTTGGTGTATATGTGCTAAACAGAAGGAAATTAGCACTGAACCAAGGGTTCTAAATTTAGTTCGTTTAAAAACCTGGCAACTGGGAAACATAATATGCCACTCTTGCCCCAGCCCTCCCAGGAAGATTGCAACTATTATAATAGGGATGTAAAACAATGAATTTGTATTTTCGACCAGTTCCCTAGAAGATTCTGATACAGGAGGTCCTCTGACCATACTTTTGAGAAATACTAACTTAAGGTGTACCTGCTGCACTGATAATGTTTAATTCCAGAATGCTCTCTGTTTTTCTAAATTTTGTGGGTGGGAGCAGCTGCTGTAATAATCTCATATTCCTGTTGACCCTCTGGAACTTGGGCTAAGCATATCCAATGAATATACTTTAAAATGAGGAAAGGAATAGAAGGAGACCGGTTTGCCTCCTGCAGACAGCAATAGGAAGGAGCAAGGCCAAATGCTTCCAGAGGACAGGGAAGTTGCACAAATATATGTATAAGGTATACTGGGAGATGAGGTGAGAGGGAAACAAAAGAGGGAATAATAGAATCTGGAAGAAGGAGTTGCCTTTTGCAAATTATAGTAACCAAGTCCAAAAACATTCAAATTCAGGATTTATCAAAATTGCTAGCCAAATATAAAAAATTCCTTTGAGTCAGATTACCCTAAACTCTCAGTCAGCCACACATATAGTTTACAGAATAGCCATGTGTCACCTCAGTTAAAGTATTGTCCTTTCTTATTTCAGATGTTTCTGAGGGAAACTCCAGGCACTGCGGAGGTGATTGGCCCATGTCCAGATGATGCATGGGAGCTGTCGTAAGGATTATGTGCAGTTATGGGCATTTCCAACATACTGCAATCTCCCTTGAAAGAAATAGCAATGCCCCAATGCCTGAGTGTTAAGACAATTTGGGTCAACAGGAGGAGAATAAAATATGGGCTACTACAGGCTACACACCTGAGGAAACTCAAGGTATTTCTTGCTGTACTTCACATCCAAAAGAGGACAAGATAAAAACAAAAGAAGGTAACAATGCTGGTGATTGGAGTTTTTAATGTGACAAATGAAAAGACTAAAGCAGTACTTTCTCAACCAGTTTCAGTTTATGTTACAGCCTGAGGTAACTGGCTTGGAGTCCTGACTATCCAGCTTCCAACCTCCTACCTGCCCCAAAGACATGCTTCTGCCCCTTTCCTTTGAGAAGCACCATTTAAAGTCCCATGAATACATGTGGTACTATGTGTGCCTCTTCAACACTCAGTTTTCCTCTAGGATCCTTGCCTCTGTTATGGATAAGTGACAGATGGCCCCAGGGCTCTTCCTAATTGGGAAGATGGTTTCTCCTTTTCTTATTTCTCTTCCTTTGCCTTTTTATTTTATTTTTCAAATTTAAATTCGATTAGCCAACTTCCTTTGCATTTTTTTGTAAGATTTTATTTGTCAGAGAGAGAGAGAGAGAGAGCGCACAAGCAGGGGAAGTGGCAGACAGAAGAAGAAGTAGGCTCCTCACCAAGCAAGGATCCCAAAGTGGGACTCGATCCCAGGACCCTGAGATCATGACCTGAGCTGAAAGCAGACACTTAACCAACTGAGCTACCCAGACATTCCTTCCTTTGCCTTTTTAAAGACTGTGTGGGGAAGGAGGTCAAGGAGGTTATTTGAGATTGCTGTTCTTGGTCTTCAGGAAGAACATTTTGTTTTTCCTTGTGATATACTTTTGCTTGGGGGCGTTCTTCCTAACTTCTTCTTACCATCTATGCGCAATCAAGAACCCAGATTAGCATGTGAGCTTATGATAAAGTGGCCAGGAGTGACAGATGGGCATTGAAAAATTGTGTAAGGATGTAGACACAGAGCCAAAGGAAAGCAAAGTTGCCTAAGCATAATACAAAGCTAGGAGTCATACTATTGACCATCTACCAAAACTAGAATAATTTTATTTAATATTAATTAAATGTACTAATATCACTCTGGGAAAGATTAGTTGCTGTGAGTGTCAGATATTCAGAAGTATTAAATATCAGAATGGAGCTGGTATATAAAACCTCAGTAGTAGTCCATAAAATCAGTGCCAGCAGTAGCTCTTTTAACTGACACTCACTTAACTCCTCACTCCCACTGGCTGAAGCCCATGGTTTGATGAATCTTGCACTGAGGCTCCTTTCTAGTACCTCCGACTATGCCACTCTCCCAGATGACTTATAAATTAAGAGTTAGATACATGTCCCCCAACTTATTTAAGCGAGTCATGCTTATCAATATCAGCATTTAATAAAATATTTATTTTTATTAAATTATAAATACTATTTTAATAAACTATTCTTAAATTTAATACAATATTTTTCATTTTTATTATAAATAAATGCCAAAATATAACAGTAAAATTCAAAGTAAAAGAAATATGAATGTAAAAGGACAGTATTTAACTATAAAAACTAAATTTAATGCCTTGTAAAGACTCAATAAAAGTGAGTCATTTCTAAAAGGTTGCTCTCAAATTAGAGTGTTCAAGGCAACTGTAAAAATTGGGGGGGAAGTCTTAAAAGCCAAAAGGGGCTGCACTCAAGGTGCTTTATAAGTGTCGTTAACTCCTATTTTGCTTTAAAGAAACAGAAACTAGAAATCAGAAATGATGCAATTTGTGTTATTCTATCATGACATTTTGAGTATTTTTTCATGCCAGAAAGAATAGCAGATTTGTATTCAAAGAAAATCACGAATTAATGGACATGCATGTATTACGTTAAGAAAAATGTTTAAGATATGTTTGTGCCGTTTTTTTTTTTAAGATTTCCTAATCTTAATTGACTTTTTTGGTGTGACCCAAACAATTCTGGGTCATCTTTGGGTCCCAACTGCATGGAGTAAGATGGCTACTATTAAGGTTTTTGAAATTTGTAACTGAATGCATTTTTGTAGTTGCTTCATGGGATTTTATTATTTTATTTCCAGGGGAAAAGAAATGGCATCACATTACCAGATGATATTCTATAGTACCTAGGAAATAATACATAGGGAAAGTGTGACAAATAGGTAAGTGATGATATAGCCTTCTCAGAATACAAGTGAACCATAATTTTAGAAACAGCCTTAAATAGCTACATAGGATTTTTGGAAAGTTTTTCTTTTTTTTCCACTTCCCTTTTGTTATTTAACAATATTTTCAGTCAAAAAACATCTCAATAATATTACATAACAGTTTTTGTGTTGAACCCAAATTTTTGTGATAGTCTATAGGAATTAATGAAAAAAGTTATGTAATATAAACTGAAATTTATAACATGATTTCTGGCACAAATTCACACGATTACTGGAATTCATCAAGGCTTTATCAAGGATGCAGCATTCAGAATTTCTTCCCTTTTCTCTACCCCAAATTATATTATTAAGTTGTAAGTTTTTATGAAATGCATAATGAATATGCTCATCTGCCAGTGACTTTCAACAGACACTAATTTTAATGGGAAAACTGTGTAGCTAAAGAAGTAGTTACCCATTCGTTTCTTTTTGATGTCCTAACGCATTTTAGAAAACCAAGAGATGAGAAGGAGCAATACTAAATTCAGTGTCCAAAATTAAGAACTTTTGATATAATGCTATCAAATCACTTTTATTGTTTAATATTTATAAGCTTGATTTTTTTTCATAGGTTGACTTGCTCATAGTAGGCATTATAGGACAACTTTTTAATCATAATAACAACTAAGGGAAAAATTTCATGCCTAACAGAAAATCTGAATTATTCTTATATTTAATTAAATATAAAAAAAAATTTTTAAGTCCATGTAAACTCCCGTCATAACTTACCTGTGTTCCATTAGAAAGCATCTTCCTTATCTCATTTAATTTATATTACCAGGAACAGTGATATATTTTTAACATTTCAGCAGAACGAGTGATTAAAGCTTTAAATAAAAATCTATAACTCTTCTCATTAGAGCAGTTTTATACGACAAATTAGGCTGCAAAAAATTATAATAAAACTCCTCTCTCTACTTAGAGATCCCAAAAGGATATAAAACACATTATGAGGTTCTACAATGATAATTAAATATGAAACTTAATCTGCAGTCCTAACAGCACATGTTTTTAAGTTGCCCCTTTTTTAGCAACCAAGGACATACACTTTTTAAATAATTACATATCCCTCTTCATTTATAATGAATATGTAAATGAAATTACTTTGCTCTAACTCGATAGAAATCTTTATTTCTTCATTTAAAAAATATTTATTGAGTGCTAAATATGCCTGGCACTATTCTAGATGCTGGAAATAGAGCAATAAACAACATAACCCTATGGAGTTTATATTACAGTAGAGGGAGATAGACAATAATAAAATTAATAAGTAATTAATGACTAAGTTTTTCTACTAGTGGCGAGGGCTCAAAATAAATCAGGGAAGGGAGATAGAAAAGGTGGGGGATATGTGAGAACACAGAAGGTAATTTTAAATTTTAAACAGGATGCTCAAAATAGACCTCACCAAAAAGCTATTGATAGGGTCTGCGGACATTTGTAAAGACTTTAAGTATTATAGTAAGTGAAATGGAAAGCTTTTGGAAGTTTGGAAAGGAGTGACACAATCTGACTCACCTTTTAAAAGGGTCCCTACCTGGTGTGTTTAGCATAGAATGGGGGGGTGCTGAGAGATTGCAGGGTGGTAGGGAGAATGCAGGAGATAAGACGCTACTGTAGTGATGGCCAAATTATGGAAAAGCCCAAGTGTCCACTGATCAATGAATGGATAGAGAAAATATAGTATTGAATTTTTTTTTAAAGATTTTATTTATTTATTTGACAGAGAGAGATTACAAGTAGGCAGAGAGACAGGGAGAGGAGGAAGCAGGCTCCCTGCTGAGCAGAGAGCCCGATGCAGGCCTCGATCCCAGGACCCTGAGATCATGACCTGAGCCGAAGGCAGAGGCTTTAACCCACTGAGCCACCCAGGCGCCCATATAGTATTGAATTTGAAATACAAGACAAGAAGTACAAGAATGAAATCTTGTCATTTGCAACAACATGGATGGAGCTAGAGAGTATGACGCTAAGCAAAATAAGTCAGAGAAAAGATAAATACCTTATGATTTCACTTATATGTGGAATTTAAGAAATAAAACAAGTGGGCACCTGGGTGGCTCAGTGGGTTAAAGCCTCTGCCTTCGGCTCAGGTCATGATCTCAGGGTCCTGGGATCGAGGCCCATATCGGGCTCTCTGCTCGGCAGGGAGCCTGCTTCCTCCTCTCTCTCTGCCTCTCTGCCTACTTGTGATCTCTCTCTCTCTGTGTCAAATAAAGAAATAAAATCTTTAAAAAAAAAAAAAAAAAAGAAATAAAACAAGTGAACAAAGGGAAAAAAGAGAGAGAGAGACCAACCCCCCCCCAACAGACTCAACTATAGAGAATAAACTGATGGTGACCAGAAGGGAGGTTGGCGGGGGGGAATAAATGAAATAGGTGAAGGAGATTAAGAGTACACTTATCATAATGAGCACTGGATAACATGGAATTTTCTGTAGAATATTGTTGATTTACAATACTGTACACCTGAAACTAATATAATACTGTATGTTAACTATATTGGAATTGAAATTAAAAACTTAATAAGTTTCCTTTATCTAGGAAAAAAAAGCTATTGTAGTAGTCCAGATAAAAGATTAGGATGATTTAAAAAGTGAGAAAAATTTGGAATTGGGCTATCTTTTGAAGGAGAATTCTAAAGGAATTGGTAATTGGGTGTGAACATATAAAAAAAAAGAAAAATCAATGATTTCTCCAAATTATAAATTCCTTATTATAAAATAGCATTTCAAAAAAATTAAATTAAGCACTTATTAAATAAGAGCATCTTTAGAAATAATAACAACAATAATAGCTATATTAGTCAGGAAAGTCTAGGTCATGCAGCTATAAGGAAAGAAAAGAAAGAGGAAAAAAAGTCAAGTCTCAAATAAAAGTTAATTTCTCCTTTTATACAAAGTTCACAGTAGGTTCAGGAGTTGTTCTGGGGCAGCTACATTACACAGACTTTCCAGTGATCCAGATTACTTTGATGTGTTGCCTCTTTCCTCTCAACCGGAGGCCTCCTTCATGACCAAGAGGGAAAGAAGATGAAGAATTGCGAATTGCCTTTTCACTAACTCTGCCTGAAAGTGATATGCATCATTTCTGCTCACATTTCATGCATCAAGTCTAGTGGCAGAGCTCTATTAAACAGTGAGGGAGCTGAGGAGAAGTCTTCCATGTGTCAGGAAGGGGAGAAGAATGTATATTACTAAAAGCTAGCTCTGTCTACTATATTAGCTAACATTATATAGCATTTTCTATGTGACAGGCTATGTGTGCTATGACCCGCAAATAAAGAATTCCTGTGATATGTTCTCAATGGTTTCTACTTCGAGTAGAGCAGCAGATATGCATGTTCAGCCTAAGCTTGTTGTCCTAGATCACAACAGATGTGATTTCTAATGCTTGGGAATCTACCATGATTGGGATTTACAAATGCTCTGGAAAAATTCAACTATTCCCAGATATGCACATGCAATAACAGAACAGGAGTTATGTCTACCAGTTTCTACCTTAATTTGTGAATCATAGCAAACCCAAGAGTTGGGATTATGGTACCAACTAAAGACATGCCCACACAAACGAGTCACAGCTCTCGGCAGAATCCATGCTTAGGCATAAATATTCATGAACTCTGTTCTTCCAATGTTTGGATATCAAATTTTAAGTCTTAGGAAATTGATGCTGTGTCTAAAAAGATTAATTGAAGAAAGTCCTTCCCTGGGGCATCCTCCAACTTCATAAATGTTACTCCCTGCCAACAAGCAGTTAACTTTTATACCTAGTAAGACTGAAAGAACTTGGGGCGCCTGGGTGGCTCAGTGGGTTAAAGCCTCTGCCCTCGGCTCGGGTCATGATCTCAGGGTCCTGGGATCGAGCCCCGCATCGGGCTCTCTGCTCAACGGGGAGCCTACTTCCCCCTCTCTCTCTGCCTGCCTCTCTGCCTACTTGTGATTTCTCTCTCTGTCAAATAAATAAATAAAATCTTAAAAAAAAAAACTGAAAGAACTCCAGGGCACCCACATGGCACCATATGCAATGTGAATTCCTGAACCAAGGACTGAATTTAGGATCAGTGTTTTGTTACACTGCCTCCCAGGTCACTCATTGACCAAGAAGTCCAAGAGACTACTAAAACAACTTTTGACCCTCTAATGTCTTTGAAGGGCATCCCTCTATATTAATTGTTCTAGAGCCATGTTGCAATACCAAGTGGTGGTGGACAGGTTAATTCTAATCAACAAATTATCTCTTATTCAAGGTCATGCTCAAACCCAGACATTACAATCCTTTGGTCCGCAATCGGACACCAAAACATACTCAGTTCAAGTTCAGTTTTTTTTACAAAATACAGACTCATTGTAAAGGTGAAGAGATTTGTATTATCTTAGGAGCACATGTGAAAATTCCTTTTATTGAGAGAGAGAGAGCTATTTTTATTTGGAAAATACTTCTCTTAAAGCCAAGGGAAGTAGCTGGGGTCCTGAGAGTCTGGGCATTAGCTGGCATGAACACTTCAAAGGAAGGGAAAATCAACTCTTCATAATAAAAGCAGAGGAGTTTGAACTTTTGGGGAATATCTGAGAGGGAAAGAAACTGAGCTAAGTTGATGGATGTATGAGAGAGGGGCCTGAGAGAATAAACCCCTGTGGGCATGATATCTAAGAAAGAACTTAAGAAATCAGTGATGTCTAGCAAGAATATGAACTGTGGCATGCAAATCATTCTTCCTTGTCTTCTACAGTAGCTCAAATGAAGCCCAGATTTCTCACTAATTTCCACGTGGAAGATCTAAGTTCTGCATCTTGAATCACACAAAATAAAATGAGCATATGGGGATGCAGTAGGCAAGGAAGAAGCAGTTTCTGTTAGTATCTTTGTTACAGCTTAAGGCCACCATAACCAGGTTCTCTCACCACTGTCTACCATGGATTGCGTGAAACTTGTTCTAAAAGAAATACTCTAATCTTATTACCAGCCAGTGGTTATGAAGGAGAAATAAAAAGTACTTTTCACAGAGGAGTCAACAATAGAGATCAAAGGAAATTTGCTAGATCTTTTTTTGTTAAATTTTCTTATTTATGGCCAAAACTCAATATTCTCTAAAATTGTTGCCTATCTCAAAAAGTAGAGTAGACACCATCTACATGCCCACAAACTCGTATCTTTTCCCAAGCACACAGAGAGATGATATTTCCCATCCTCTGTTGCAATTAAATGTGTGATAAGTTGAGTTCTAGCCAATGAAATATGGGCATAAATGGCATAAGCCATGATAAGCCTGACACACACACACACACACACACACACACAAAACTTCCCATATAAGGTCTTTGACATGCTACCTGATTGAAGAGGTCTTGGAGGACCCAGAATAGGGCAGAGTCTGGGCTCCCCCACAAAATACTCAGAAGGCCTCCAAATCAGGGCTACCAAAACGGGACCAATGAAAGAATGAGAAATAAACACACTATGTTAGGCCACTGAAATTTGGTGTTTAACTATTAAAGCAGCTATAACATTACAACTTAATTAATTCCAAGAATCACAGTTTTCACTACAAGAAAAGATTCCTATATTCTGATGCTTAAAATCACAGAACTCTGGAGTTATGAGTGAAATAAGAAATCATTTAGTCCAATATGTTCTGCATTTACCAAACCCCAAGTTTGTCAATAATTCTTCATGAACTCTCTTCCAAGTGGGATTATTCACTTCTGGCTTCATTTCCCACATTCTTCCACTGTTTCTAGACTGGATTTGCTTATACCTTCCCCAAGTATGATATATGATATCTTAACTATTCAAGAATGGTGCTTGGTTTTAGGTTACTCCCAATGGGAAATGTAAATTCATAAGCAAATTATGCAAGATTACAAATAACAAATGTTCAAGGTGCTAATATTGTTCGGGATGAAGTTATACTCCAAATATTTGTGTAAGCATAAAAATAATGTCTTATATTCTCCTTCCAGATGAGCAATGTCCAGGAATTTAATACTTAGAACATTGGTTCCTATTAAATAGTTATTGTGATTTTCCATGATTTTACTTTAGGAATTCTTTTTATTTCTCCTGAATCTATCTTCCCTATTATGATTACTCAGTTACTTCAAAACAAACTCCCGGGCACCTGGGTGGCTCAGTGGGTTAAGCCTCTGCCTTCGGCTCAGGTCATGATCCCGGGGTCCTGGGATCGAGCCCCGCATCAGGCTCTCTGCTCAGCAAAGAGCCTGCTTCCCCCTCTCTCTCTGCCTGCCTCTCTGCCTACTTATGATCTCTCTATCTCTGTCGAATAAATAAAAAATTAAAAAAAAAAGAAACAAAACAAACTCCCACATAACTGTCACTGATGAAAACTCTAGAATTAGTTTTGATCTTTGGCAAGCCCTGATTCTTCCGGAAGCATTTTTTCAACACTGGTTTTTGATATATCCACAATTGTAAATATGTAACTTAATTTTTATATCACAAACATTTAGTATCTTTTTAGGAATCTTAGTTCAGTGCTTAGTAACATTAATAGCATCAGTATATGATCTGCTCTATGAAACATTGTTTTGTGATAAATCTTCCCAGACCACCATAGGGCTTTTTGTTAACTTGTCCTTTTCCTTTTTTTTTTTTCCTCCAAGCAGTTCACATATAACCTTAAAGGAATCAGTTTAATTCTGCTGTGCAGAAATGTCTTTATACCTTACATTCCATTGCTACAGTAAAAGTTTATATTATAGTAATTAATATGCAACGAAGTATAACTTAAGCAAATTGCATATTAGAGATTTTATTTAAATGTCAAAGTAAAACTTTGTCATTTAAACAAGCTCATAATAAGAGCAACAAATTTCAAGTTCTGTGTATTTTCAAGATTTATGTCCCTTTACAGGGTCAGTAATCACTTGAAGCCATGGAGCATCAGAATGGTTCTCTAATAGTTGCAACATGGGTAGTCTTCCTGCTTTGCAGTAACAATTTCCATTCCATGTTTTCCAGCATCTTATTTTCTTCCTTTCAAGAGAGATCTTGAGATATTTCCTTTCTCTGGTCTCAGGTAGTACCATCTTTGTTTTGAATCACAAGTATTGGTTTCTCAGCTGGGAGAGAAGGGGGAGTTTTATGATAGGCAGAGGAAACAGTATGAACATGGGACATTTAGGAAAATTTGAGTTGCCAACTATTATTGGAGCATAGTTCTACCACCACTCCCACTGGTGAATCAGGTGGACAGATTGGGGAACCTGTAGGTGTTCTAGAGCATGACTTGGGGTAGAGGGTAGAATGACCCACTAAGCAGTTAGCTGTGTTAGTATATATGTTACGAGAGGTGTTCTGGAGCAAGATGGAGTTATCAGCTCTCTCACCTTCAAAGGTAACCACTATTTTAACTTCTGAAATTTCGTTTCTGAAGTTTATATTAATGGAACCATGCAGTTATATTATTTGATGCCTGGCTTCTTTCAGCCAACATTATGTTTGTGAGATTCCTCCATATTGTGCAAGTGGAAATAAAGTATGTTCACTTTCCCTTCCATTTTATGAATGTGCCACCCATTATTTATCCATTGATTATTATTATTTTATTGTGGTAAGAACACCTAACATAAGACCTATCTTTTTAACAAATTTCAAGTGTAAAATTACTTACTTCTGACTGTAAGTACAATGGTGTGGAGATCTCTAAGGTTTATGCTTTTGATTAATAACTCACTGTTTCCTTTTCCACCCAGCCCCTGGTAAACACCATTCCAATCTTTATGAATTTGACGATTTTAGATATTTCACATAAGTGAAATCACAAAGTAGTTGTCTTTCTGTATCTAGTTTACTTCACGTAGCATAATGTTCTCAAGGTCCATTTGTATTGTCATAAAATGCAGAATTTTTTTTAAGGTTGAATAATATTCCATTATATATGTGTGTGTGTGTGTGTGTGTGTGTGTGTTCTTTTTATTTATCCATTGTAATTTCATATGGACTGCTTCCTATTTGTAGTCATAGTAAGTAATACTGTTATGAATTTCCAGTATAGTTTTGATGTTTATGTGTATTTCTGTTGAGTATATGTCTAAGGCTAAAATTGCTGTTCACTGAGGGTATATATGTTTAATTTTAGTAGGTAATATCATTTTTCCAAAATTATACCAATTATACTTCATTAAAGGGCATGAGAGTTCTAGAATAATACCAACACATGGTATCCAAATCCTCATCAACTTTTAGTACTGATATTTTTAATTTAACCATTCTGGGCACTGGCTAATGTTAACTCTTTAGAGTTTTAATTTTCATTTCCCTATTGACTAATGCTGTTGAGTGTCTTTTCATATATTTATTGAAAATTTGGATATTATATCTTATGTCTATTCAAGTTTCTTGTTCTTTTTACTATTGTTACCTCTCTTTCTTATTAATCTGTAGGGTTACTTTGTTATAAGCATTGCAAATGGTTTTTTTTTCCTATTTATAGCTTGCCTTTTCACTCTCTTATGGTAGCTCTTGATGAACAAAAGTTCCTAATTTTAATATCATCCACTTTGTCAATATTTGCCAACCTTTTCCTTTAGAGTTATTATGTTTATAATACTGATTAAGAAATTACTGGATTTCTTTGGGAGGATATTTGAAGAATCAGGAGTCAGTTAAGGACAGGATCAAAGCAGACACAGAAAAAGAACAAGTGAGCAAGGGCAAGTC
The DNA here is from genome assembly GCA_002007465.1 of Ailurus styani. Lineage (NCBI taxonomy): Eukaryota > Metazoa > Chordata > Mammalia > Carnivora > Ailuridae > Ailurus > Ailurus styani. Next base: position 1,896,600 of record LNAC01000031.1, read on the forward strand.
AGGCACCTTTAGATTCATGGTATGTGGATGTGTTGGGATTATATAAGGCTACAGAGTTGAAATGTATACTACATATGACTCAGATCCCTTCTGCTAACCAGGCTCAATCTAAGTTTCTTTGGAATGACCTAAGGAAAAGCTGGCATATATATTCAGAGGCAATCTTGATATGAGGCTAATTGCAGCATACCAGGTTACCAGAGCACTACTTACTCTATGTATTTGGATTCCCCAGCTGAAGATATAGGTCCTATATGTAGAGCCATGTGTATGTTAGCCAGGTTTGGCATGAAGAAATAAGAGGTAACATAAAGAAGCAGGTGTAAATATGGGGGAGAATAGTAAAGGGTTGGTTCACTCAGTAAATTATCTTTTTTTTTTAAGATTTTATTTATTTACTTGACAGAGAGAGAGAGAGAGAGAGATTACAAGTAGGCAGAGAGGCAGGCAGAGAGAGAGGGGGAAGCAGGCTCCCTGCTGAGCAGGGAGCCTGATGTGGGGCTCGATCCCAGGACCCTGAGATCATGACCTGAGCCTAAGGCAGAAGTTTAACCCACTGAGCCACCCAGGTGCCCCACTCAGTAAATTATCTTAACCTTATGAATTATCCTCAAACAAGTACAAGTATAAATGTCTATACATTAGGGAAAGCCATCCAGTGTTTCCCACATGGTCTGTCTGCTTTAATGTGTGATATAGGTTTCCATATACTTTATATTACTCCTTCCTTATTGGAGAATATACTACTCAGGTTTTCCAGTTTTAAGATTTAAACCAACTTCTGAAGAAGAAATAGGAATGGGAGAGAAATCTCTTTGCTAGTTTAATTGAAAAAAAATGAAGAAGTTTATGATTTCAGGCATGAGCGGATTTAGGAACTCACAGCCAAATAACTGGGTCTCTCTCTTTCTCTCTCTCTGTTTCTGAAGTCTATATATTTATTAGCAATAGCTATTTACCACTGTAACATATTGGTAATGAACACAAGTTCTAGATCCAGATTATTGAGGTTCAAGTCTCAGCTTTACCACTAGCTGTGAAACTTTGGGCAAAACATTTAGCCTCTTTTACTTCATCTCTGGATTGGAGATAATAAATATTTACTCTGCCTCTAAGGGTTATTGTAGACTAAACAATTAGTTGTATGGCTAATTAACACAAAATAATTGTTCAATTAATATTATCTAGTCTTATTTTGATTCTACTTTTCTCTGCATTAATTTCAATCTCAGATAGGCTCTCCTTAGGCAGGCTCTCCACACACAGTAGCAAAATGGTCAACAACAGCTCAAGATTTTTAATATTGGTTTAAATCTGTTGTAAAGAGAGCTTTTCTGCCTCCCAACAATTTCAAAGATACCTCAAAAATTTTCCTCTTGTCTTCTACTGTATAGATATCCATGGCCCAAGCACTATGGCTAGACTAATGTGATTCTCCAACTGGATCACTTAATCACCCCTGGATCAAAGCTGGGGGAGGATCAGTCCCAACCTAATAAAGTGAATTGACAGTGGAAGAGAAGCATTGCCTCAAAAAAAATCTGATGTCTTTACCATGAGAAAGGAGAACATGCTGGCAAAGCTAAAACAATAAATGTCCAAAAGAAGCAGGGATCCTGTAGGTTCCCTTGAAGGGCTCATCAGGTGACTGTCACGGCTTGTTCTTGGGAAGACAGGATATGGGGAAATAGGGATGGAAGCTTTGATAGCATGAATGTTGTGATTAGCTGAATGGGTAGAACAATACACTTTTTGAAAATTACACTGTAGGAGATTATGCTTTGGGCCTGCATAGTACATAGCATTGGAAATAATCTAAAACATAGTTGGTGCAGTAATTGGTTTAAGATGGTAGATGATAGACAAATGGATACAGAGATACAGGACTTTGAGCAGTGACTGCTGGAAGCATGAGGAGAAATGGGCTCAATGACAGGATATCAGTGTTAGGCAATTTTTCTTAATAAATCATATGACAATGACTAGGGGAACTGGAGGTTCAGTAAAGAGAGTGAGGCCTGCCATTTTGGCGAATGCATCTACCAATATTGTGATGTGGTCTCTGAAAAGATTCAAGCATTTCACCAATCTAGGGTGACAATTTTACAGATGGCCTAAGGGGTTGGAGTGAATAAAGAAAGTCCTCCAGAATTTCTTAATCCCAAAGAAAGAGATAACTGAGTGGTGCTATAGTATAGGGCACTGTATTTTTTCCTTTTTTAAAATTCAAAATTCAATTAGCCAACATATATTACATCATTAGTTTCAGAGTTCAATATTTCATCAGTTGTATACAACACTCAGTGCTCATCACATCAGGTGACCTCTTTAAAGCCCATTACTCAATTACCCCACCCCCCCACCCACCTAGGGCATTGTAAAGAGAAACCACTGAAATTTTTTCTTTTTTTTTTTTTAAGGTTTTATTTATTTATTTGAGAAAGAGAGAGAACATGGTGGGGAGGTCAGAAGGAAAAGCAGACTCCCTGCTGAGCAGGGAGCCTGGTGCGGGACTCAATCCTGGGACTCCAGGATCATGACCTGAACCAAACGTACTCTCTTAACCAATTGAGCCACCCAGGCACCTGAGAGAGCACTGAAATTTATAAAAGTAACATCAGCATGAGAGTACAACTAAGACTCATGTTTGTACTTCCTCATTTGAATGATGGAGCATGGTGTTTTTGTCTAGTTTAGGACCTGATTGGGGTTATGTCTGGCTCACTACCAGACACTAAAAGGCATAATCTCCACTTGTTGTTTCTGCCTAATTGTCTCAGTTTTTGTCAGTTGTGGCCAACTAGTGGACTCACAGTCTGGGCCAGCTTCCCAGTCAGCTCTCTCTTGAGGTCCTCCTGATCTAAGCCATAAGTGTGGGCCAGTTTCAGGCCAATTGCTGTTAGAAGAACCTAAATTCTACATTTACACTTTCCAAAACAGATGTGCTAAATGTTCTGTTAGGGTAAGCTGGACATTTCATACATAGTCTAGAAAATGGCTAGAAACCCCCCCACAAGTCACCAATGGGAAATTGCCAGGTTTTCTAAATAAAAATATACATTTATCTATGCCTAATTAGCAAAAGACTAAAACTCTTGCTTTTTAAGTTCCATATTCATTCATTAGAAAAATATTTTTTAATTTTATTTATTTATTTGAAAGAGAGAGGAAGCACCAGTGGGGGGAGAAGCAGAGAAAGAGGCAGAGGCAGACTCCCTACTGAGAAGGGAGCAGAAAAATATTTATTGAGCACTTATAATATGCCAGGAAACTTTTCTTAGGTACGGGGAATGTTTCTGTGATTATAGCAGATAAAAGTTACTGCCCTCATCTAGCTCACATTCTAGTAAGGTAGGACAGACATTAAGCATAGTAAGTAAAATGTACATTATGGAAGGAAATGCTATAGTGTCTGAGATTTGCTTTAAAATACACCAGAAATAAAAGTACTGGGGGTATAGGTTAAATAATGCTGGTAAAATTTTGATGATTATTGAAGCTTCGGGATGGAAACATGGCAATTCATTATACCATTCATACACATCCACAACACATAATTGTTTATGACAAATGCTATATAGAAAAGTAAAGCAGAATAAGGGAATAAGAAGTAGTTGGGTACAATTATAAACAGAATGGTCAGAGAAGGCCTGCAGAAAGGTGACATCTGAGCAAAGATCACAGGGATAGGGTCACACATTTATTCACTCTACTCAGATATACAATAATGATAAGGTCTCTTCATTTTCTATAACCCAGCCAATCTTCCTTGTGAGCCCCCACTTGCTTTTGGGAAGCAGGAAGGAAAAAAATCTGAACTTAATTCAGTCCAGGAAAACCTCAACCTAATCTATTTGTTGCCTGAAAGGTAGAGGATGAGACACACTAATGAGACAATATGGAGACACAAACTTCTTTTATCCATAATGAACACAATCTTCTCAGTTAAATGTAACAGGTTTAAGGCACCTAAGTGATTTCTGTGCACACAAGCTTGTACATTGTTTTGCCTAACCCAAGTTTATCATTTTTATGCTCTCATCTTTCTTCCACAATTTCTCTCCCCCTTGCCCTCCCTCCAGTTGTTCCCTCATTTTTCCCCAAGGTGACAGTAACTAGACCACAGATTGCTCTACCCCTGTTTAACAGTTACTTCATTTTCTTACTGTATTTTCCTATAAAAATATCATGATCACGAAGAGGGACGCCATTATTCAGGACATCAGGAGTGGGGCCTTATACAGCATAAGTCACTTAGAGCCTGTCCTTTGATTAAACTCCAGTTGTGGTTTTTAGTTCATCCTGTGCTTATCATCATAAGAATGAAAACATTCTGCACTTGCCTCGTCCTTATCTGTTTTTCAGAAAGTCTTGGTGACCTTACACTTTCCCCTGAATTCAGTAACTTTATACATTTTGCTTTTTATAACCTACATTAATGTAATTCCATCCTCCAACAGAAGATATTTTCCTTCTGATCAATTCTACTCAACACCAAGAATTTGAATACTCGGATTCTTCTGATTCTCTCCCTTAAGCATTGCCCCAACCCCTGTCATCCCCTCCAGAAGCTGATTTCTCTCCTTCTCCTCATTGAATCCTCCCTTTTGAAAAACAACTAGGTTCGTTTTTTTGTTTGTTTGTTTTAACTCTGATCCTAGTTCAGTGTGTTGTGAATAGTGTATTAAAAAGAAATGAAATTGTAGTGGATAAAGTATATCACAATACATTGCAAACGATAAAGAGTTTTTTATGTAACAGTTGTGTTTCAGCTATCATATTCAAACAATCATATTTGTTTCAGCTACCGTATCATAGCATATATACTGTATATGTATAATGAATATAAGTACATTTGAACTGGATCATAACACAATGTTTCCTATTGTGATTAGTGGTGCCTTGAAAGCCCAGCAGCTATCAGGCCTAGCTTTTGATATGTTAAATGCAAGTAAAAGGAGCTTAGGAAAACCTTTTCACTCTCCAGGTTTGCAAGACAATCTTCCCAGAGAGGTCAAGAAAGTCAGCTTTTGAATCTAAAGCTCATCGATGTCCTTTTTGGGGTAGCTTCTTTTGTATAATAGCCTCTAGCTCCTTTTGTATAACAACCTCAAACCCAGGGGAGGAAGGCTGCAAAAAACACTAAGTTGTATCCCTTTATATCATAAACTGTCACCCTATTAAATGTGCCGATTATGAGTCTTGGGGTTCCATGGGAATTTGCAGTTGCTTAAGCAAGAAAGGCATTTATTTCTCATTGACCCCCACTGACCCCAAGACATGTCTGAGGGAATGAAACAATCAATGTTGGCTTGCAGATCCCTAGAACAGCTGTGGGAGAAGCTGCTGGTACCTGCAGGACACGGAGTTTCTCTTTTTAACAAACTAGTTCAGCCAGGTGGATAGGTATAAATATTATGGTCAGCATTCCCCTCCCTCACCCTCCCTTAACTTTGGGCTTCAACAGATGCACTTATTCCACTAGAACACTAGAATATAAGGGGTTTTGTTGACTGCTATATCATTAGTAGCCAGAACAGCACCTAGCATACAGCATGTGCTTTAAAAAAAAAAATTGTTGAAAAAAACTGCGGACTTAAAGTGTATTTTTGCACATATCTTTAGGAAAAGTATGTTCCTAGAATCAACAGTTAGCAGCAGAATGTCCATTGTCCCCACACAGGGATTAAGTGTTAAACCACGTTGGGCTGCAGACCTTAGAGTATAAGAATGACTACGGTAACTACATTACCTGCAGAGGTCCAGAATAAAAAAAGGCAAGTCAGAATCCCCAAATTCAAGAATTGAGAGCCAGAATTTACACACAAATTCCAGGTTTAGGGAGTGAAAATGATGGAATTAGGACTCAGGGAATGTATAAGAAATGGACCAGAAACAGGGAAGTGGGTCCAGAATGGTTTTTGCAACACCACTGGGTAGTCCCATAGAGGCCTATAGCTAAGTGACATGTAGTAAATTAGACTGATTAAGAGTTACGGGGTTGAAAGAGAAAGTGAGCAGATGGCAAAAGAAGTAAAATTGGATATATAGATGGGCTTTAGGGCAAAAAAAAAAAGTGAAGGCCTGAATAAAGCAGAAGAAAAAGTAGATTTCAGACACATTTTTTATTAGAATTTTTAAGACCTGGTGATGAATTGTTAGTAAGCTCTTAAGGAATCATAACAATGATTAAGGTAATCTATTTTGAGGAACCTGGAAGACTGTGATCGTATTAAAAGGGAATGGAGATGATGGGGGAGCAGTTTTGTTCACTTTATGAGTTGAGTTTTGTGCATAATGAATAAGAATTGTCTGTAGAAAATTCAAGTTGAGAGGTCAAAAAGGCCTTTGGAAATTCTCCTGTAGATCTCAGAACAGAGATGAGAGCTGGAACTAAAGATTTAGGAATCCATTTGTAAGTACTAATGAATTTCACAGGAATAATTTGAATGTAACGATTGTTCATGGAATCATAGAAAAGAGAATGAAGCATATAAGGATGAGGTAGTTTAACATTTAGGGATAAACAGAAGATCATCCAGTAAAAGGAATGTAGATAAAATAGGAGCAGTGGTATTTAAGAAAATGAATTTGATATCCAAGTCTTGTGTTTTTGTCCTTCCCCCATGATTATGCCACATGTGATAGCTAAAATTAATCACCTCATTCAAATTTCTCTCTTCCTTTCTTTCCCCTATTTCCATATATCCATATATGTATACTAGTGCAGGGCCGGATCCTAGGAAACAGACCCTGAGATTCTGAGATCTGCATGTAGGAGGCCTGTTGGGAGTGGGAGTTCCTCTCAGAAACAAGATCTGTGAGCTGTAAGAGAAACAGGATTGGGTAGAGGGAGAATGTGAACTGTGATGCAGTTTTAACACAGGCCTCAGGTAACCATGTGAGCTCTGAAGCCCGCCCCCCCAGAGAAGTTCCCCACATCGACAGAAGGAGTGTAAATTTGATGCAAGATCTTCTTCAGATCAAGAGGAATTTCAGGAGAAGATAGCTATGAGAAGTCCCAGCCAACGCTCTAGGTGGATGTAAGCATAGGTGTCTCAGTCCTAAAGGTGCTGAAATCTGGGTTTCATGGCACAACATCCAAGATTCTCATTTATATCTTTATAGATGTGTGTGTGTGTATTAATGATTCTATGGTTCATCAGTGAGTGTATAATAAAAAAAGATTAGTCAGGACAGAAGCATTTTGGGGATACAGCAAATATATTGGTAAACTGACTGACTGGACCTGCTGTTGTTGAGAAGTTACTAGTAAGAACAATTTTCCAACTCATATACCAGAGACAGAAAGAGGATAAACCTGGGTGAGAAAACCAAGGTTGGGGGAGCTTATCTCTTCCCTAAGAGAATCAGTCAATAAATTAGCTATTTTATACTCTGATCTTTATAATTTGCTCATCTTGTAGCATCAAAACAGGAACTGTGTTATATTACTTACAGCTACCTATATGATAACAAATACAATTTTTGCTAGAAACTTTCAAAGCCTATCAAAGTTTTTACTAAGAATAATTTTTAACCAACATATAGATGTAATATGCTGCAAAGATTTCTTTTTGGAAGGGACTTACGCTGTTTCTGCTTTGGCTCACTTGGAACTCTCAGGAGCACCCCAAGACAGTGAGGGCCAGACTCTGGCCAGGACGCTGGTGTCTGGAGGTTATGTGCACATAACCTATCTAGTGTTTTAGCTTTTTGGAGGGAAGGAGGCAGGAATGATAGTTCAGAGGAGGGAAGGCCCCAAATGCACCATGAGCAGAGCAATGCAGAGTTCTCACTGGCTGAATAATAAAAAAAAAGCGTCTAGTCGAGCAAAGTAGTACAGACCTGGGATTTAATATATAATGATTTTTACATATCATCCAAACTTAATACTATAGTGCAAAGCAAGCCCAAGACTTTTATGCTTTGTAAAAATATGTTTCTTGGTTGTCTCAAATCCTCTTTGTAAAGAATTCAGATGTATATAAATATTAACATACTAGTAGAAATATAGTCAATGAAAACGAGGAATAGGATCAAGAAGAGGAAGAGGTATTAGATTTTTTTGTGAATTCAGATAATGTAAATTAATAATTTTTGACTCATTTCTTTGAACTATTAAGTAATTCTGAGGGGGTAAACCTGATCTTATTCAAGCCTAAAGTTCTTCAGTTCTCTTCTGAATCCAATGGAAAGTTCATAACTAGTTTCCATTTCATGGACACAAACTAAATGAATGATTTGTTGTGGTATTAAGGACAAAATTAAACAAATTCTGCCATCAAGTGTCTTGGTCTTAGAGGTATCACATAAGCTCTTTAAGCTTTCATCTTCTTACCTATAAAATGAAGGGTTAGACAATTACTAAGGAACCTTTATGCTGTAAGGGATACATGAGAGGTTTAAACGATTCAATAGTAATGAATTTAAAGAGCGCATAGCACATATTACTGAAGGAAGCATTTTAAAAGCAAAATTACAGGATTTTGCCTCTGAAATATACGTTAAGCTGTAGAATTCTTGAAAGTACTCTATTACTGCCCTCTCCTGTTAATTATATGGTGAAGATAGGAAGTAAAGCAGAAGACATGTGAAAGGTACTAACAGGTACATGACAATATACAATGTCACTAGTCATTTGGGAGATCAAAATTATGATCACGAGATATCACCTGATACCTATTAGAATGGCCATCATCAAAAAAATAGGAGACAAGAAATGCTGCCATGGATGTGGAGAAAAGGGAACACTTGTCCACTGTTGGTGGGATTGTAAATTAGTACAGTCATTATGGAAAAGAATACGGAAGATCCTCAACAAATTAAAAATAGAACTACCACATGACGCAGCAATTCCACTTTTGGGTCTATATCCAAAGGTAATGAAAACAAAGTAGAAAAGATATGTGCACCTCCATGTTCACACCAGCACATTTACAATAGCCAAGATAAGGAAACAATCTAAGTGTCCATCAATGGATGAGTGGATAAAGCATTTACCATCCCCCCACCCAAACACACACAATTGAATATTACTCATCCATTAAAAACAAAACAAACAAAAACAAGGAAAACAAAAAAGCAAGGAAATCCTACCATTTGTTTTGTGACAATATAGATGAACTTTGAAGGCATTATGCTAAGTAAAGTAAGTCAGATACAGAAAAACAAATGCTGTATAATCTCACTTGTATGCAGAGTCTTAAAAAAAAAACAAAAAACCCAAAACCAAAACCAAAAACCAAAAAACCCAAACTCAGAGAAAAAGAGATTAGACTTGTGGTTAACAGAGGCAGAGATTGGGGGAGGGGGAATTGGAGGAAGGTGTTCAAAAGATACAAACTTCTAGTTATAAGATAAATACATATTAGGGATGTAACGTACATGATGACTATAAGCTAATACTGCTGCATGATATATAGAAAAATTGTTACAGTGAATCCTAAGAATTCATCACAAGGAGAAATTTTTTTCCTTTTTGTCCTTTTTATTATATTTATATGAGGAAATTGATGTTAGCTAATTTATTATCATAATAATTTCATAATATATGTAAATCAAACCATTATTCTGTATGCCTTAAACTTATACCGTGATATATATCAATTATTTTCAATAAACTGGAAAAAATAAGTAAAGCAAATATTAAGCATTTTTATTTTAAACCAACTTATAAGATTCCTAACACCCCTCCCAGCAAATATTCATTTACTCAGAAAGGAGGAAATAAAATACTGCATTCATGTTGTTTGATCAAACATTGTAAATTTTTATAGTTAATAAAAAGACCAATGACTATCATTGCATTAAGAAATTGATCCAAGGAAATAATATGCAACATATGAGGCATCATGAATTCACGTCATTAAATGTCACTGTAGTACATAAAAAAGCATAAGAACATTTCTAAATGTCATAAAGGAACACAGCTGACCTGGTCATTATCTTGCCTCTGAAAAAGCAGCAAGGAAATTTCTATTATATACATGCTTGTCAAAATCTCAAAATTTAAGGGAGTATCCCGAATATCTTTAATGTCTCCCGACAACTAATGTTGCTACTAGGTATTTGATTTAAATGTCCTGTTTTTATTTTGTTTTGTTTTATATTTTTTGATTCTTGTTGTTGTTTTATTCTGAACATCAGAAATCAACATTTTAAAATTGCAACATGAATACTCTTTCTTCTACATTCAAAATGCAACATTTCATTCACTCAATAACTTTTTAAATTGATATGTAACTCACATTCCATAAAATTCACTACTTTAAAGTATACAATTCAGTGGTTTTCAGCTAAGTCACAAGGGACAACAACTATTTATCGAATGCATACTATGTACCAGGTTTCTGGTCAATTTGATATTCACAAACTAACAGGGTTTTCAAATTACAACATGAATATTCCTTATCTATGCCAGATAAATCAGGCAAGTTTGGAATAATTCCTAGTTCCTGACCAGAAATGAATTTAGCCAATGTGAAAAATGAAATATTTTCCTTCCAGAGTTAAAAACAATGCAGAGTGCAGTTAAGAATTGTTTCCCTTTTAGCACAGTCTGGCTTGCTCATGAACTTAGATTAAATCCCTGGTATCACCTGGATAGATGTGAAATGGTTTATAACCAGGTAGAACTGGAGATCATAGAATTTTAGAGCTGAAAGGTGCCTTAGAGATCATCTATATCTTTTATCTCCACTGTGCAAATCAGGGAACCAAAGACCAGAGAAGGTTAATGACCAGCTCAAAGTCACAAACTCAGCAAAACTTTAAAACTCTTACATAGTGCTTGTTTCTCTATAACACTTTCCAAACTCTATTTCTCAGGAGCCCAGGATTCTTGGGAGGAGCCTATGGGACTTTCGGGATGACAGAGGAGTGACTGAGTCTAAAAGACTCTGCAATCCTCCCTAACTTCAATTCTAGCATCCCTACTTTTACTTCTTTGCAAACAATTCTAAACAAGCTGTTGTTTAAAGACAGCCTCATTGCTAAAAAATTTAAAATTTTGGAAATGCTTAACACCCCAAAAATGAATAATCCAATTTAAAAATGGGTGGAAAACATGAATACACATTTTTCCAAAGAAGACATACAGATAGCCAATGGACACATGAAAAAATGCTCAACATCACTCATCATCACGGAAATGCAAATCAAAACTACAATGAGATCTCACCTCACACCTGTCAGAATTGTTAAAATCAACAACATAAGAAACAATAAGTGTTGGTGGGGATATGGAAAAAGGGAAATCCTCTTGCACTGTTGCAAAATGGTACAGCCACTGTGGAAAACAGTATCAAGATTCCTCAAAAAGTTGAAAATGGAACTATCCCGCAATCTAACAATTGCACTTCTAGGTGTTTACCCAAAGAATAGAAAATACTATGGAAACAGCCCAACTGTCCATCTCCTAATGTATGGATAAAGAAATATGGTATGTACACACACACACACACACACACACACACACACACACACACACACACACACCCCATATGGAATATTACTCAGCCATAAAAAAGAATGAAATCTTGCCATTTGCAACAACATCAATGGAGCTGGAGGGTATTATGCTAAGTGAAATAAGTCAGTCAGGAGAAGACAAATACTGTATGATTTCAGGAATTTAAGAAACAAAACAAATGAGCAAAGGAGAAAAAAGAGAGAGAGAGAGAAACAGAGATAGAGACAGAGAGGCAAACCAAGAAATAGATTCTCAACTATAGAGAACAAATTGATGGTTACCAGAAGGGAGATGGGTGAGGAGATGGGTTAAATAGGTAATAGGGATTAGGAATATACTTGTTATGATAAGCCCAGGGTGATGAATAGAAGTATTAAATTACTATATTGTACACCTGAAACACTGTATGTTAACTGGAATTAAAAACTTAAAAAAATAAAATTTTGGAAATGGGTATAGTACTTCATATTGTCCAGAGGAGGTATGCACCTATTACTGCACACAGTGTAACTATTCTACATAGAAAACTGCTCAATACCACCTAAACACTTAAGAGGCTTCTTAGTAAATGGTGTGTTTTAGGAATTGCTCCTTTTTCATGCTAGAAGAATTTTAAAAATACATTGTGCATATTTGAAAGTCTAAAAAAGAAAGCAATTTTCATTTACTGACTTCATATTTAGATACTGAAACTACAGAAAAGAAATACACATGGGTAGATGATTGTATTTATTAACTGAATGCAAATCTATATCAAAAAACAGATTTCTGACTATCATTTCCGTAGTATTAATCTGAACTGAAAACAGATCAGCATCTTCCCAAGAACACTTGATTTTTAAAAGTACTTTTAAAGGTTTTAAAATCTAATTATGCCCAAAGGAGTCATAAAGATGCCTGGCCTAATAGTCTACTCAAATACATACTCTAGTATTAGTATAGTACTACCAGTAATATAGTATTTATCTCCTAATAGAACTGGTCTTCTAGGAGTACAAAAGGCTGATCTGGCACCTGGAGTGCCCACCTGAATTTGGTGGTAAAAAGAGTGGGGTGCAGTCACTCAAGACATCAATGTTCTTTGAAAATTATTTCAATAAATGTTCCTCTGTAAACTTTGACACTTTCTTGAGTCACTTACTATATTAGTTTCCCCAAATGAAGTACCACAGATTGGATTGCTTACAAAATAGCCCAAGGTCAAGGTGTCAGCAGGGTTGATTTCTTCTGGAGGCTCTCTTCTTGGCTTGGCTTGTTCATGGCCATTTTTTTCCCCCTGAGTCCTCACATGGTCTTCTTTTTGTACCTGTTTCCAAATTTCCTTTTTATGAAGATACCAGTCACATTGGATTAGTTTCATTACCTGTTTCAAAACCTTATCTCCAAATGCAGTCACATTCTGAGGGATGGGGAGTTAGGTCTTTAATATCTGTATTTGGGGAAGATACAATTCAGTCCACAGCACTTACCATGAAGCAATAAATGCTGCTGTCCAGTGTATAGCAAGCATCTCTCCAAAAAGGAAAAGCCCTGAATTGGGGCATTTGCTTATTTCTATGGTGAAAATTCTCCCACCACAGCCAGTTTCAAACTACTATGTGATTTCTCTGACTGCAGATTTGGGAAGACATATGCCATGGCACACCATTTTTGATTATTTCTGCCACAGAAATATATAGATGTAAATAGCCTTAAGAGATCAGAAGTCAGCCAAGTTTTCCATAGAGTGCCAGGTAGTAAAGATTTTCGATTTGTTCAACTCTTGTATTATAGCAAGAAAGCAATGATAGGCAGCACGTAAACAGGCGGGCATAACTGTGTTCCATAAAATTCCACTTTGCAGTTGGCCTTTGCCTAATGATACAGACTTGGGGAGATGTAGTGTTATAATTGCTTCTCTGGCAGCTTTCAATAGGACTCCATGTTTCAGCCTTCCTTCCCGTCCCCTTGATCAAGGTCTTCAGCTACTCGTGGTTGTCACCCCTAAGCCTTTCCAGGCTAGATCAGCAGGACAGCCATGGAAGTGCACTTACTTCTATCTCCCTTCAAGACAGAACTTGTAATTCAGCTGCAATTAATGCCATTAAGGTAACTGGCTCTACCTGCAGCATTTTCAAGTTTTGATTCAGCATTCCAACTGAGGCAACCTCTCCTGCTCAGCCAATGACTGAGCATGGTGGTAGTACCAAGGCCCAGCCATCTTGGCCAATGTAGGATTTCCCCAACAGGCAATATTTGCTCCAGAGCTCCACACTGTGTTGGCTGAGCTTTTGTCATATTTGGACCATCATCTGAAACCTTTCTTTTCCAATCCTGCTTTCTCTCCCTTCATCTTTTTTCCCATAGGCTTCCTGTACAACTAACTTCATGTCATCTTCTGTTTCTTGAAACACCCCGAGTGAGACACTTGAAAAAAGGAGTAGTCTGAGAAATCAGTAAGATGGGGTTTGGGAAACTGGATCAGAACTGTCCCACTGTCAGTGAGCCTCAGCACATGTGGTATCTGAGGCATGGATAGTCTCTGGCACAATGTGGTGGCCCAGTTTCAAAAACATTCACCAGTTGTCACTAGGGAGATTCTTCTGAAGCAGAGGAATGCCATGGCAGGGGCAAAAATGCAGGCAATTCAAAAGTGTGTGTACGTGTATGAACAATAGATACAAGCTATTATTAGCTGGCTATTATTAAGTTGCACTGAGGCCTACAGAAGGTTAATGAAAACCAGAGAGCAGTTAACCAAGTGAAACTCTCTACGTCCCTAGTGGCTTCCAAAGACACCCTTGCCTCCTGCCCTGAGAAAACAGAAAAAGCTTAAACACCAAACTCAAAACTTAAATCAGTCAAGAAGCTTTAAAAACAATTGAAGCCAAGGGTAGGTAACTTGCTGGAAAAATGAGGACCCTGACAAACAGGGGATATGGACAGCTGCGTGGATGCCCCCAAAGATTCTGTTTCCTGAGAGACTCCCATGAACACTCAGAATCTATAGAAGTTGCACACCTTTCTGGTTAAAAGCTAGCACTCCTGGACTCCTGGGTGGCTCAGCTGGTTAAGCAGTTAAGCTGTTAAGTGTCTGCCTCAAGTCATGATCTCAGGGTCCTGGGATCAAATCCCTCATAGGGCTCCTTGCTCAGGGGGTAGCCTGCTACTCCCCCTGCTTGTGCTCTCTCTTTCTCACTCTGTCAAATAAATAAATAAAATATTTTTAAAAAGTGGGGGAAAAAAAAAAACTAGCATTCCTCCAGGCAGAAAGTCACTATAGTAAGGGCTCACTATAGCGAGTGCTTCTGAACAAAAGAGGGCTCTCCAAGAAACTTAGCCCACCTTCTCTCATGGCTGCCATACCAATAACTAGGGTTAAGACACAGCATAATCCACATGGGAATATGCTAGGCCTGATCTACACCCCAAAGCAGCAGCAAGAACTAGTCACCATACACTGACAGGAAACAGGGGAATATCTGGGCAGATATTCAGAACACTTGATCAAGAGAGTTAGAACATAAGAGTAGATAAGGGTAAGCTTATTGACGTGGTGGTGGCATTCACGGGATATGGGATTTCACACCCTGGCAGGGTCCCAGGAAATGGCAAAAATCTCCTGTTAGGATGGTTCCTAGAAGTCTGGAGAAAGTAATGGCCTATGCTGAGAGATGTTGAAATGCCTGAATTGTCATGGCGGACAGTGGAGGGTAAGATTTAAAAGATCAGAGAAGGGCGCCTGGGTGGCTCAGTTGGTTAAGCAACTACCTTCAGCTCAGGTCATGATCCCAGAGTCCTGCATCGGGTTCCCAGCTCCGTGGGAGTCTGCTTCTCCCTCTGACCTTCTCCCCTCTCATGCTCTCTCTCTCTCTCTCTCTCTCTCTCTCTCTCTCTCTCTCTTTCTGTCAAATAAATAAATAAAATCTTAAAAAAAAAATAAAAGATCAGAGAAGTAGATATATTATGTGAGGCCAGAAGCCCACAGGGAATATTATGTTCCATGAGAGGGGCCAGAGGGTACACCATTCGCCAAAACAAATGGGCAAGCCCTGGTAAGAAAGGCATCACCCTCATGAAGTTCAGTGACAGCTCACCTCCAAAGGCCAGGGCTTACTGTAGGTGATAGTATCATAGAACTTGGCTTATTAATAGCAATGGGAATGATGGGGCCCAGAGGCATAGTAGATCCAGAAGACAGAACTTAATACCAGAAGTCAGCGTGTCACAATTATCCTAATGACTGACGAAATCAGCATGATAGCCAAGGAAGTTCAACCTGGAAGGAGTTGTGGAGATGTTTTCTAGAACTAAATGTCCCTAGGAGAAAAAAAACAAACAAACTGATGGGCAGGCAACAAGGATACTGCCTGATATATGTAATCAAAGAAAGGAAGAACGAATGAGGAGACTGAGCATGGTCATTATAGTAAAAAGTGTCATGATCTCTTGCCCAGTTCCCAGACTGGAGCTAATTTTTAGACCCAGAAGCTGTTGACCATAGAGGTAGTCAGGTCCTAGCGGAAAGGGCTCCACAACACTATGGCAAATATATATTGTATTGATTCTTCTAGTCCCTCTCACGAAGGGACCATTTTCTCAGGTGACTGATCACTGAGGAAAAGGAAATATCCAGACATTTCATGGAAAATTAGACATGGGGTATGAGTAGACATTGATACTAGAGACTGAGAGTATTATCTTGACCTCCCCATTAAGAGTAAGAATATATAAAAGCCAAGTAATAAAAGTAGTCCTGGACAAATTCAGGCTCACAGTGAGTACACTGGGTCTATGGAAACAACTAGGGCTCATTTCTTCAATCCCTAAAGGTTATAATTGCGACTGACATACTTGGCAGTTGGAGTAATCCTATATTGGGTTTAGCTCTTAAGTAAAAGCTGTTACAGTGGGGAAGACTAAATAGAAGTCTTGGAAACTAATACCCAGTCTACTTCTGACCCAACAACAACAAAACAATATATCATATATTGGGTAGGGATGGTGGAGATGAGTGCCACTTTTAAAGATCACAAGGATGCCTGTGTGGTGGTCTGTGAGAGTTAATTTTATGTGTCAACTTCACTGGGCCACAAGGTGCCCAGATATTTGGTTAAGCGTTCTGGGTGTGTCCATAAGACTGTTTCTGGATTCTAATTTACATTTGAATAGGTGGACTGAGCAGATTGCCCTCCCCAGTGAGGATGGGACTCCTACAATCTACTGAAGGCCTGAATAAAACAAATAAGGCTAAGTAAGGGAGAATTTTCTCTCTTGGCCTGATGCCTTAGAGTTAGGACATCAGTCTTCTCCTGCCTTTGGATTCAGACTCAGACTGGAACTTACACCATCAGCTCTCCTAGTTCTCAGGACTTTGGACTAGGACTAGAACTGTATCATTAGCTCTCCTGGGTCTCCAGCTCATTAGGTACAGATCTTGGGACTTCTTAGCCTCTAAAGCATGAGCCAATTCCTTACAATTAATCTCTTTTTATATATATCCTATTAGTCTGTTTCTCTGGAGAACCCTAACACATGGTACCTATCATAGGTCCCTATCATTTGTCCGCTCCCCGCAAAATCTTGATGAATCCTGGAGAATAATCATATACTACTGTCAGCCCATCCAAATAGTAGCTTTGACTATAGGCCAAACTTGTCCTGTCTCTTTACTAGAGCATATTAATATGGCTTCAGTTATATAGTATATGATAAAGCAAACTGAGCACAGAATCTTCTGGATGTTTATGCTATTTTACTTTTCTTTTTTTTTAACAGCTGTTTCATATAGACCTCATTTATCTGAGTATTCTTAGCCAGTGGACTTTCAGTTTTTCAAAATCATTCCACAAAATTTTCATAGAAACTAGTTTGCTGGGCGCCTGGGTGGCTCAGTGGGTTTAAGCCTCTGCTTTCGGCTCAGGTCATGATCTCAGCGTCCTGGGATCAAGGCCCGCATCGGGCTCTCTGCTTAGCGGGGAGCCTGCTTCCTCCTCTCCCTGTCTCTCTGTCTGCCTCTCTGCCTACTTGTAATCTCTCTCTCTGTGTCAAATAAATAAATAAAATATTTTAAAAAAAGAAAGAAAGAAAGAAACTAGTTTGCTTTCTTAGTTCATCGGTTTATATAATTTTTTTCAATTACATAACTGCAAAAATGAGTACAACTAGCATTAACAGGCTTAAAAGAACAAATACATAATTTAAAATATACAATTCAACTTACAGAAGCAGAAATGTATGTTGCACTAGAGTAGCTTACCACATATAAGCATTTAAAAGTTCAGCACGCCGATGACAGCGGTCAGTGTGTTTTACAGAGGGAATGGAGAGGGTGGGTTATTCATTCCGAGGAGTTATAGTGGATTGAAGATTAAGTGGAGCTCAGTTATGACTGTGTTTATACTCAAAAAGGATATGATTCTCCTCTCCTTCTCCCTAGTCCCTTGTATGTGTATATGGTGGGAGGTGGCAGGGAGGAAAGGCAGTGGCAGGGAAATGTACTTTAGATCTTACCAACACTAAACAGATCTGATCTTATCATTTCCCTGCTCCAAAACCATCATTAGTTCTCACTGCTCTGACGACAAATGAAAACTGCTTAAGGGTGCCTGGGTGGCTCAGTTGGTTAAATGACTTCCTTTGGCTCAAGTCATGATCCCAGGGTGCTGGGATGGAGTCCCACATTGGACTCCTTGCTCAGTGGGAAGCCTGCTTCTCCCTCTCCTTCTGCCTGCTGCTTCCTGTGTGTGCGTACTCTCTTTCTCTCTCTCAAATAAGTAAACAAATAAATAAAATCTTTAACAAAAATAAAAAATAAAAAGTAAAAACTCCTTAAAAGTGGTGTGTCCCTTCACCAGTTCAGAGTCCCTATGTCTTCTGTCATATTTCTACCTTGTGTCACTTCCCCCACTAATCTTCCTGTCATGCCACTCAGTCTAGAATTAATTTTTCCTTCCTTTTTTTAGGGTGACTACATAATTTACTATCCATACCGGTACATATTTAAGAGCAAAAGGAGACACTAACCAAATGAGACAATGGGAAGAAATAAACAAACTGGAGTACTCAACAGACCTGTGATCTCCCTATTCATTATAGGCCCACTGATTTCCTCCTTTCTGTGACTTAGGGCCTAACACTCAGAGAATGTTCCAAAGACCTTGGATGAAATTGATTATATATCCAATAACCCTCTCCTATTGCTGTTTGTATTTCCCTTTCTGATCCTGATCACCAAGAATATGTATAGAAACTCTGTGTGGATTATAAAATGTGCCCTTTCTTGCTGGCAGCAAATTCCAGAGTACATAGCAAGTAGACACAGGCTGGATTTCAGCCACTACTTTCCCCTCACATGGGCATTTTTCTGTAGTGAAAAAATTACTTGATGTGTCTCTATTTATCCTGCATAAAAATTAACTGGTTGTGGAAGATACTGAAACACTCCACTGAAATATATGTCAGATGACATTTGAAATCTGGATGAGAAAAGATGCAAAGTGAATTTGTAGTAAGGGGAGGAAAGTATCAAATATTTATCTAGAATTTTATGCAGAGTGAACATGAAAATGCTGTGAAAATCTATTGGGGAGCAATAAATTTGCTTCATGTTGAAACAGGAAAAGATTTTACAAGTGGAACATGGGGCCATAATATTATTTAGAAAAAGCATACTATCAACATCAATCTAAGAAAAAGAAAAGCCAATATTCTTACTGCTCAGAAACAGGCTATGACAACCACATGTATAAAATGCCCATTTTGTTTTAAGAAATCTATCTTAACAAACAAGCATTCAGTATTTTTTTTGGTGTGTGTGTTCAATACCTCTGTAACATAGTACATACATTTTAGATATTACCCACTGGGATCTTAAAAAAAAAGACGAGGGGTGCCTGGGTGGTTCAGTTGGTTAAGTGTCTGCTTAACACTTGGGTCCTGGGATCAAGCCTCCCTTTGCTCCCTGCTCAGCAGGAAGTCTGCTTCTCCCTCTCCCGTTGCCCCTCCCCCAACTCATGCTCTCTCCTTCTCTCTCTCTCTCTCTCCAATAAATTAAAACAAAAAGATGAAACTTCAAACTTCTTATCCTTTAAGACCCTGACTTTCTTTCTATGTCCATTCTATGTATCCCATTCCTCTATTACCATTCCCTACATCTTGAACAACAAATACTTTTTTAAATTGCCCATATTAAATAGTAATTAAAGAAATCATTTTTTAAAGATTTTATTTATTTATTGACAGACAGAGAGAGATCACAAGTAGGCAGAGAGGCAGGCAGAGAGAGAAGAAGAGGAAGCAGGATCCCTGCCGAGCAGGGAGCCCGATGGGGCCTCGATCCCAGAACCCTGAGATCATGACCTGAGCTGAAGGCAGAGGCTTTAACCCACTGAGCCACCCAGGTGCCCCAAGAAATCATTTTTTAATGTGGCCTCAATTTAAAATTAGCCTGGGTGACTCAGTCGGTTGAGTGTCTGCCTTCGGCTCAGGTCATGATCTCAGGTGCTGGGATAGAGCCCCACATCAGGCTCCCTGCTTCACAGAGAGCCTGCTTCTCCTTCCCCCTCTGACAGCTGCTCCCCCTGTTTGTGCCCTCCCTCTGTCAAATAAATAAATAAAATCTTTAAAAAAATAATATATATTGAAAGCTATTTCTTCACTTACATATTTTAGATAATGTCTCTTCACTTGTTGTTAAGAGAAAGTAGGATTTTGTCAAGAGGATGCTTCAACTTCTACTAACGCCAATCCCACCTCATTTAAGAAGTAAGAAAACTATGCTGATTTCCACAATTGGAAGTCCAGAGTTTATTGTGAACCCGAGTTAACTTCATTCAGTGGCACTAGTTCCATTTCTCTGTGGTTCCCTCCATTCTATTATCCTTGAATTGATGTCCTTATCCATAGACTGCCTCTCCTATGGGGGCGAATGAACTGTAGTACTTCCTGGTCTCAAGCTACACAGCTGATAGCCAAAGGAAGAGAGAGATTCACTCACTGCTTTTTCACATTAGAATAAAGAAAATTTCGGGCGCCTGGGTGGCTCAGTGGGTTAAAGCCGCTGCCTTCGGCTCGGGTCATGATCCCAGGGTCCTGGGATCGAGGCCCGCATCGGGCTCTCTGCTCAGCGGGGAGCCTGCTTCCTCCTCTCTCCTCTCTCTCTGCCTGCCTCTCTGCCTACTTGTAATCTCTGTGTGTCAAATGAATAAATAAAATCTTTAAAAAAAAAAAAAGAATAAAGAAAATTTCTTTTTCTGAATATCCATACAAATCCCTTATAGATCTTTACCACCAACTGGGTCATATGTTCATTCCTAATCCATTCCCTATAACCTAGGGAATGCCATGGATTTATTGGCTCTGAACTGCCCATCCACAGATTACTAGAATGGCAAGGGCAATCAGATTACACTAAACAATTTCATCAGGCTGACCCCTAAAGTGGTCTTCATGCCACTATGCAATGGGGATGAGGTAGAACGGGTGTTGGACAAACAATGCCAACTTCCACTATAAGCACTTAGTACTCATATACCACGTGCACCCCTACCACTCCAAGAGAATTACATCACCATATTAGTTAAATCATATTTAATTTCAATGATAACCATGAAAAAGATGGCAATAGGGTACTATAATTTTATTACCTTTCTGTAGAATGTTTATGTTTTACCTGTAATTTTTAATTGCTTTTAAAAATCTTACAAAATTTACTTTTAACATATCCCTAAACTTTTTCAAATGTTTCATCCTATCAGTTGACCAGGGAGTTTACCTTCTAGTAGGGGAGAAAACAATAGGCAAGTAAGACAAGGCAAATGAGGCAAATGTAAATCCTAATTGCTATTTTTATGAGGAAAATAAACAAGGGAACTAGAAAAAGTAACTGAAGAAAGCCTCGTTAGAGAATGCTGTTTAGAGGCCTCTCTGAGGAAGTGACATCTGACCTGAGACCTAAAGGATGACGAATAGCCTGCATGAGAAGAGCTGAGAGAAGCATTCCAGGCCTGGAAACAACCAGAGCAAATGCCTGTGAGCGGAAAAGAATCTGGCAGGCTTGCGGACAGAAAGGAGGCCAAGCGACTGGGACAGAATGAGTAGTGGGGAGGATGATGGGGTAAGACTGCAGAGTTAGACTGAAGTCAGGTCATACAGGCTCTTGGAAGACCATCCAAAGAAGGCAGGAATTCTCTGAAAGGGTGTGAAATAGTGGAACAATAGGATTTGCTTTATGTTTTTAAAGACACCCCCTGGATTCTTTGTTAAGAGTGGATTTAGAAGGAGGGTGGGGGATGGAGCCAAGATGGAAGAATGAAAATCAGTAGGCTACTGGCTGCTACACTCTTCCTCATAGCAGTTCTACTAAACTGCACTCTTCATCCTACGTTTTTTTAAAAAAGAAGCTTGAATTGTTTTGAAAATGTTCAATCAGCTTTATTTATCAATGACTAGATGTTCATTTAACTACTAAGACCCATGGAACATCAAGCTTAGACAAAGTCCTTGAACTTTATTTCTCTTATTCACTTATTTCAGATGAATCATGTAGGCTCACCTACCATCTCCTCTCGAAGTTCTGTTAGTGACATATATGAAAGGATAATTTCATGTAGTTTTTGCTTACGTTCCTCTAATTAAAGTGATCTTAATTCATCACAGGAAAAAATAGGTGATCCACAATAATAACTAATGTTTAAAAACCACAAAATCAAGTTGATTTTTAGTTTTTGAAAAAATAAAGCATTTATGTCTTACTATATGATGCCAAATATCTAAATACTTCACATTTCAGGTTGAAAAATTAAGATCTATGGAGAATTTAAAATATGAATAGAGATAGAGAACCTTCTAGCTAAATGAGCACTTTTCCTTTCTCAGTGTTAATACAAAAATTAGTATAAACAAACAAATAATTACTATGTGAGTGCTCACTCCACTGAACTCAAATTAGATTCCTTGCTGTGTCATAAACATAATAAGTACCCTCTGGCCTTAGGGCTTTTGTCCTCGCTCTTCCTTCTACATAGAATGCCCCTGTCCCTGCCAAATATCTGCAAGTGTCTCTTCTTCACTTTATTCAGTTTTTGGCTCACATGTCTATGACCTTATCAGAAAAGCTCTCTGTAACCTTGTTTAAAACACCATCCCCATCACCCTCTAGCCCTCTCAAAATACGTATTTTTTCTTCATAGCGCTTACCACTACCAGATATAACATGTTTACTTTCTGGCTCCCCACACAGGAATGCAAATTCCAAAAAAATGCAGAGACTTGGCTTTCTTGTCGATTGTTGTATCTCAAACATCTAAAACAAATAGCACAATACATAGATGTTTCACATATACTTGTTGAATAGAATGTGTCCTTATCAAATTAGGACTTACATTCTTAGCATTAAATGAGTCTAGGCTGTCTTAAATTAATAATGACTCAACTATATTCTTTTCAACTGAAAACTTTCTTTGCTTCTATATAGTGAATCTCAGGGTCAGGATCTGGGGCATGTGTTTCTTGCCTCCAAGAGTATAAGCTCCTTTGAAGCTGATGTGATAAGCATGATCACTGCTCAAGTCCTGTACAGCCGTCCACTTCTAGTCATTCTTCTATTTATTGACAACTTTATTTTCTGGTTTACTCTCATATTTCCCCTTTCCAACACTATTCATGATCATTCTCAGTGACTTTCAAAATATATGCAGATGACCCATCCAATGGCATAGTCTTTCAATTCTATTCTGTTAGTGTTTTGTTTTGCTTTTAAGATTTTATTTATTTATTTGACACAGAAAGAGAGAGACAGCAAGAGAGGGAATACAAGCATAGGGAATGGAAGAGAGAGAAGCAGGCTTCCCGCTGAGCAGGGAGCCCGATGCAGGGCTCGATCCCAGGACCCTGGGATCAAGACCTGAGCCGAAGGCAGACGCTTAACTGACTGAGCCACCCAGGTACTCCAGTGTTTTTGTTTGTTTTTAAATCTGTAGCATTTTTTTCTATTTCTTAGGATTTCCATCTCTCAGCTTACATCGCCCATCTATGCCTGTGCATGATGCTTACTTTATCTATTGTTCAGAGTATATTAATCATTGTTGTTTTAAACTCCTTCACTGATAATTCCCAACAACTCTGCCATGTCCGGTTCTGATGCTTACTCTGTCTCTTCAAATTGTGTTTTTTGCTTCTTGATATACCTGGAAATTCTTTCCCTGATAGTTGGACATAATGTACTGGATAAAAGGAATTGCTGTAAATAGGCTTTTGGTGATGTGGTTGGTGTTGAGGTGTTGGTGGAGGAGAAGCATTCCATAGTCCTGTGATTAGATTTCAGTCATTTAGTGAGACTATGTCTCTAGACTGTGAACCTCACAAGTGTTTCTCAGTTTTTTTCTGTCCCCCTGAGGTGGGACAGGATAACTAGAGTGGATAGGAGCTAGATATTTCCCTTCCCGTAGGTCAGTTAGGCTTTGAAAATAGCCCAGTAGGTTAGGCACTGGCTAACTAGTTTCTCCTGAGGGCAGGCTTTGTTTAGAAGAACAGAATGTTCTGGAATATTTCTGAATGGTTCTTTTCCCATATCCCTGCAGAAAGCACAAGGGGATTCATGTCAGATATGTATCATGGGAACCTAGTCAAGCAATTGGAGGTAGTAAATCTCACAATATTTGGAGGACTCCTCTATGACTGGGTCCCCCAAAGTTTTTAATTCAGAGTTGTTTACACAAAGCCTTCAGAAATTCATTAATTACAGATTTTCCTAATTCAGATTTTCCTAATCTGGTCTTGTTCCCACAGTGTTTTCTGCTCGTCTCTGCTGAGGTAAACCATGACTCTGTATTCGCTTGTCTCATGGATCTTGAGGGGAGAGGTCTGTCCTGTGTTGTCCCTTCTCTTACTGATCCAAGAAGAGTTTCTGATTTTATAGTCTGCTAGCATAGAGACTTCTAAGCTCCTTACCATGGAAAAGAATTAAACTTCATCATCTCCAAAGACCATCACCAACCTCAATTCATATCCTGGACTAACCCTGGACCACGTAAGCAATGATAGCTGTACTACCTGTGAAACATCAATTTTGAACATCCTATTTGGTCCACCCACCACCTCCTATCTGTCCAGCTCACTTTAGCTTGGCAGTAAGTCTTTAGCTTCTTACAGACCTCTAGTTCATTGACATCCTCCTCTACTCCCACTACTTTTTAATTATCTGTATTCACTCCAACATTTACCCAGCGTGGAATTCATGTTTCATCATATAATCATTCTTTCTGAAGCACAATCAAGTGCTTTGGCTCCCATTTCTCTCTGTTGAACACATTTCACAAAATCTCAAGCCTGCTTGAATTCAATTTGGTTCTCTGTGCAGAGACCCAAGCAACTTAATAAAGAAATAAGACAATTAGCTGACTCATTTCTCTTTAAATTCATGACCACAGACCACAAACGAACACCCAAGCCAACCTGATAGTCCTACTATGCTTCCCTAGGAAGTTCATCTTTACATTTTCCGAGGTAGAAATGTCATATTTTTTCCTATTACCTCAGACTCCTTCACTCTCCTTTTCAGCTGATAATCCTACTCCGTACGTAACTGACTGTGAATACAGAAACCGTCAGAGAGGATTTATTTCATTTTCATTCCAGTAGATACACAAACCTCTCTGCACCTGTACTCACCTTCTCAGCCTTCTTTTCTATTCAAATTGAAATAGTATCATTTTCCCTACCATGGGCAATTGTAACTCTTGACACCTATATTTTCTCTTCTTCTTAGTTTAGCTTCTTCAGTTATTCCATTTGTCTACTACACATCATCAAATTTTCATTCTCTGCTTATTATTCATGCCAATCTACCAACATACATCAGTATTTTCAACTAAAAACACTTCATTGACTTAATCCATCTATTACCACACACCTCTCTAACCTTTTCACAGCAAAGGTTTTATACATACACACACACACACCAATTTTTATTTAAAAATTATACTGAATGTTTATGGAAAAAAAAACAGCATTTCTCTCTCAGTTCTCTCCACTCTCAAATACCTTCAACACATCTAGCTCTTTGATATTTATCTCCACATTTCCAAACAATATACTTTTTTTTAAAAAGATTTTATTTATTTGACGGAGAGAGAAAGAGAGGGAACATAAGCAGGGGGAGTGGGAGAGGGAGAAGCAGGCCTCCCACAGAGCAGGGAGCCTGATGCGGGGCTCGATCCCAGGACCCTGAGATCATGACCTGAGCCCAAGGCAGTTGCTTAACCAACTGAGCCACCCAGGTGTCCCAAACAATATACTTTTTGTTATTTATTGATATATTTAGATACCAATATATCATAAATGAGGACCTCAATTCAAATGTTGTCACTCTTACATTCCAAATTAATCTTAATTCCATCTTCTCTACATTTCAAAGCTACTCCTCTAATTCTAACAGCTATTATATATTAGACTAGCTTTTTAAGTGGAGAGCTAGAGAGAGCCACTTTCACTTTTGCTATTATCTATTTTCTACATAGAAGCTACAACAATCTTTTAGGAAGTAAATCAGATTATGCTATTTTTTAGTGTAAAACCTTTCAATAGTATCTGCTTGTGTTTGGAATTAAACCCCAATGCTTTCCATAGGCCACAAAGCTCTGGATGAAAGTAGGTTTCTTGAATATTTTTTTGAGTCCAGTATCAACTTAACTTCTCACACACTATGCTTCAGCTATACTTGCCTCCTTCAGTTCTTCACATATAAGAAACCCCTTCTTACTCTACGGTCTTTGCACTTGTTCTCCTTCTTGCTCTTCCTATGGTTCTTACTACAATAGGCACGACCTCATTCTACCACTTAAAGCTTGAAGAAGCCTTTTCTGACCACTCCACTGCCCTTTCCATTTGTCTCCTTTTTTACTTTCTCTGACATGACCTCACCTTTCCTCTGAAGAACCCATCCCAATTTGTAACTTTATTTCTTTAGTGATCTTTCTTCTGTTCCTCCCCCAAAGTAAAATGGTAACTTCAAGTGAAAAAAACCCTTGTCCATTTTAACATGTTTTCCATGCCCCTACCCCAAGGTTAGGCATATAAAAAGCACCCAAGAAATACTTGGATTAATGCTGCATTTGGTGGACTAAATATAAATTCAACAAGTTCAATTAAATTATACATTATATCCAGCACGAGTGGGATAGTAAATAATAGGCCCTTGAAATCTTATAAGGCATGAGCTAATGGACCCACTTCCTAGTCAGTTATTAGGAAATCTAGCTGCACCTAATTTGGATTCTCTTTTACAATCTTCCAGAGCCATTTCTGACAAAGCACATTAAGGTTCTTCATTTGGGCAAAAGGTACCCACTTCTGGCTGTTGCAGATTCTTTTGTACTGGAGAATGAGAGGTGCTTGGGGGGTTGAGATAGTCTGTGGTCTGAGTCTACTTGGGCTTTATGACATGCAACTGCTTTACTGTGGAGAACGGCCTGCCAATTTTCTTTTAGGGAGATTTGTTTTGTATTTAGCTAAAGCTGAAGAACTTAGTGGGTCAGGTTTCTCCTTAAGTTGTCAATTCTTCTGGACTTCTGTTTCTTAGCAACAGCTGGGACTCTGTCCATCCTCATTGTTCTCCACTTTAGCCTCAAAGCAAACAAGAGAAAAAGTGCACACAGCAGCTTGCAGTTTGCCGTTTGCCATTTAATAATATTCCCAGACACATAGTGCATTCCAATCTTAGTAGCTACTGATAGACCTTGTAAAGGATCATCACACTTTTGTGAAAGGGATGGCAGTGAAAATGTTTTGAAGAGAACTGAGAAATTGGAATACCTTAATATTATTTGCTCCTTCTTGAGAGTCCTATTGCTATTACTAAAATTTCACTTTCTGGAAGTGTAAAACTTCAGTGTAAATGTAAACGTAAACTTCAGTGTTAGAAATAAGCTGGCAAAAAAAAATGTTGCAATTCAATAAATCCCTTGGCTAATTTATTTTTTGGGGGGTGTAGGGAGGGATATTGGGGCAGAGGGAGAGAACCTTAAGCAGACTCCATGCCCACCAGAGCTTGATCTTACAATCCTGAGATCATGACTTGTGGTGAAATCAAGAGTGGGATGCTGGGGCACCTGGGTTGCTCAGTTGTTATGTGTTTGGCTTTGGCTCAGGTCATGATCTCAGGGTCCTGGGATGGAGCCCCACACTGGGCTCCCTGCTCAGCAGAAAGCCTGCTTCTTGCTCTCCCAGTCCCCCTGCTTGTGTTCCCTCTCTTGCTGTGTGTCTGTCAAATAAATAAATAAAATCTTTAAAAAAAAGAAAAGAAGAAAAAAAGAGAGTGGGATGTTTAACCGAGTCACCCAGGCGCCCCTCCCTTGACTAATTTCTTGGTCTGTTTATATATTTTCAGACCAAAGGCAAAGTGGCTTCCAATAATTGTCAAATCTACTAAATTTGGCATAAATGGCCAAATTTGGTGCAACTGACTTTCATCTGGGAACTTTGTTTAGAACTTTTTCTTTTTTAAAAGATTTTGTTTATTCATGAGCGACAGAGAGAGAGAGGCAGAGGCAGAGGGAGATGTGAGGCTCAATCCCAGAACCCTGGGATCATGACCTGAGCTGAAGGCAGACATTTAACCTACTGAGCCACCCAGGTGCCCCAAGAACATCGCTCTTTTCTAATGTACTTTTAAAAAACTCTACATATAGCAGCCGGGGCATGGGACTTTTTTTTTTTTTTTAATATTTAGCTAGAAAATTCTCTAATGCCTTACCTCAGTGTATATATACTCTGAGTTCTAAGATACTATTAGAGAAAGCCTGGGTAAAAGATTCACAATTGTATAACACAAGCTAACATGTTCCCATCTTAGGGCAAGAAAGTCTTTATCACCTGGTATTCCACCTTGATTCAGCCAGTTTCAGTTTCTCTGAGGTTTGTTATTTTCAATCCCATTCACAGTTGAACTGGAGAAATATTCTTCCAGTTGCAATTGGCAGAAACCCACTTAAGCTAGCTTGAGCAAAGACATGAAATTTTATTATAAGGATAAATTATGATGAATAATTCAAAGATAGGAAGCAAACTCAGCCTTTTCAAGAGACTGAGATCAAGAAATGGAAACCTGCCAAGAACCAAGGCAGCTCTTACAGCTGTGTCTGATAGGTCAGCACTACTTCATGAAAGCACAGACTCTGGAGTGAGACAGACTAAATTTTATTTTAGTTTCAATACATATTTACTTTAGTCAAGCTTCTGAGCTTCCTTACCTGTCAAGTGGGGATAATAGTACCAACCTCACAAAATTATAACACTTAGAACACTGAGTGACAGAGGAATGTGAAATCATTCTTACTCTGCAACACAACTCGGATTCTCCATGTGCTGCTCCCAAATAAGGCACCCTTGACCTAACTTCCTTTCTCAGAACAGATTAACTGTCTGATAAACATTCTCAACCCCAGTTTTAAATACTCAAGATAATTTGATTGGTCCAGATAGGGTATAATTTTTCATCCTCGCTAAAGATAGAGGCATGAAGTTACCTAATACATATACAGCCACTGAGGCCCACCCCTGAATGTCTGTGAATTTTTCTCAGTGGTGGGGGGGGGATCATGAAATAAGTCTAAAACAAAACAAAACAAACAATGGATTTTTCTTTTTTCTTTTCTTTTAAAGATTTTTTTGTATTCATTTGAGAGGGAGAGATACAGAAAAGGGGAGGGAGAGAGAGGAAAAGAGAGAAAGGGTGGGGAGAGGCAGGAGAAGCAGATTTCCCGCTGAGCTGGGAGCCTGACATGGTGCTCAACGTGGGGCTGGATCCCAGGAGCAGAAGGCAGATGCTTAACTATATGAGCCACTCGGGTGCCCCAACAGTGGATTTTTCTAGACTTCTCTTAACTCACTGATCTTCTGTTCTTCCATAGTCACAAAAAATACCATTATAAGTGACTTTATCAATGTCATAACAACATTGGTGAAGCAATGGTTCAAAACAAGATCTGACTCCAAAATAAAAACTTATTTTCACTAAACAATGCATTGGAGTTGTTCACAATGTGAATCTATTGGGTAGCTAACCCTGTATTTAACCAAGCACTTAAGATGCAAGACTTCAAGTAGTTCAAAATTAGGTTTCCCTGTTTCTTTCCCTAATTTTAAGAAATGGGGATTTTGCATATACATAATAAAGTCAACAAAACTGAAATGTTCAGTTCAAACTTTTTCACATGTATACACTCATATACCCAGCCAAATGAAGATCTGGAAGGACATTTCCATCATTTCATCATTTATGCCTCATCTAATACCTGTGCCCTTAGAGGTTACTATCCTTTTATCATCACAAATTAGTTTTGTTTTTGAATTTCATATAAATGGAATTATATAATATGAATTCTTCTGTGTCTACTTCACTTGACACAATACCTGTGAGATCTATCCATGTTATTGTGTGTAGCAATCTATTCTTTTTAACTGATGGGTAGTATTTCATTGTATGGATATACTTCACTTTATTCCAGTTTGAGGCCATAATGAATCAAACTGTGATTAACTTTCATATATGAGACTTTTAGCAGAAACCCTCATTAATTTATCGGGACAGAAATTGCTGATACAGGGTAGACATAAGTTCAGTTATAATGGATACTGCCATCGATTTTTTAATCCAATTTACACTTCCACCAGCAATAAGAGTTTCAGTTACACTATATTTTCTTTTAAACAAGGAAAATAACATAATCAGTCTATTGTGCTAGTTATATTTCTTTGTTCTGCAAACGTGTTTTGTTTGAGGTTCTTTTGTTGCTAATAATAAGCAAGGCTGAATTTAGGCTAAGTTGATGGGTAGAGTAGATCCTCCTTTGTTCACACCCTTACCAAACCACAACCCTACCCATTAAGATTTCACTAAAAAGTACTACTTAGCTTGCCACCTTTTATAGCAGGGTTTTTCAACAATGGCACTATTGTCATTTGGGGCCAGATAACTCTTTGTTGTTGGGGCTGTCTGGTGCATTGTAGGATCTTTAGCAGTACCCCTGGCCTCTACCCACTAAATGTCGGCAGCACCTGCCATTCTACTGTGACAACCAAAAATGTTACCAGATATTGCCAAATGTCACCTGTGGAGCAAAATCTCCCCTTGCCCCATTACTAACCACTATTATAAAAAATAAATATCCTGGACACTATGCTTCATTTAAACTATTTTCAGTCACTGAAGTATTAATACAATAATGTCCATAGTTTTCCAGTGCTATAGCACAGAATCATCTTTAAAAAAAGGTGAGCTTTTAAAGAATGCATAGGCCAAGGCCCTACCTTAAAACAATGGAATACAATCTCTTGAGGTAGGGCCTGAACATTTTTATTGTAAAGCTACCCAATATTTAATTCTAAATTTTGGCACAGTTGAGAACTTAACATGCTACTCTTCCCAGGAGTATATGCTTTAAAATAGATTTCTACCAAAACTTTTTCAAACATTAGTGGAATATAAGGCATTCATAAATTTGGCAACTAGAAGGCTCACGGAAACTCTCAAATCACACCAAATGACCATCTAAATAATAAATAGTGGTATCTAGTGTTTAGTTCCTGCTTAAAAAATTTTTCCCCAAATCAGAGTTTTAATGTATTTCCTTTTCTGAATGATTATTAACCTTCCAGCTAATTATCACTAACTCCTCTCTAATCAACCTCTCTCTCAAAAGGACATTTCCCACTGTTTTTGAAACATCTGAACTCTTTCACCTAAACAACTAAAAATCCACAACCCTCCCCCCGCCAAAGCAAACAGAACAATTCATATTCCCTCCCAAGTCAAAGTCAATGATTCAATTTCATTTATCACATTCCACTCCAATCTGACTTCTGGCCCTATTATTCCAACAAAATAGTTCTAAGGTAACAGATGCTCATCATGTTACTAAATCCAATGGATATGCTGACCTTATTTCACATTATTCTCAATAGCATTATACACTAATACTGCTCCTTCCTTGAAGTACTTATGCCTTTGTTATCCATTGCACAACACCCTTGACATCTGCAACTCCTTATCCAGCTCATCTTCCTCCACGTAGCCAAAAATTGAAGTTCTTGACTGCATACTCCTAGGCTGTCTTCCAAGTTTATCTCACGTATACTCGAGACCTTTAAGTTCTCCCCACACACTTAATAGTTTTTATTCAGTCCAGATCTCCATTCATAGCTCCACAGTTCTATACCAAAGACTCTTAGAAGGTATGAGAAACTCAGGAAGTCCCAAATTTATGATCTTCATTCACACCTACCCATCTCCAAGTATATTACCATTGAAGTGAATGCTATTATCATTCAGTTACATTCCATTCCATTATATGCACAGGTTTCCTCCTCCTCCTCCTAATCCTGAATCTAATTTTATCAACAAATCCTGTAGACATTTCCTACCAAAACTACTCTCTCTTCCCTAACACCACCCTGGTCCATCAAGTTATTTACCTTTTAGCCTAATTCACTTAAGAATATTGTGTTTTCTTTGGCAAGCAACCAATTTTTTAAGACTAAATTTTCCAATTTTCAAATACTTCATTACCACACTTTAAAATCCTTCAAAGGTTTCCCTTTGTTTCAAGAAAAGAATCCACTCAATTTTTATTACTTATTTTTTTAGAGGGGGACAGTGGGGAGGGTCAGAGGGAGAGAAAGAATCCCAAGCAGGCTAGATGCCCAGCGTTGATCTCACAACCCTGAAATAATAACCTGGGGTGAAATCAAGAGTTGGACACTTGACTGAGCCACCGAGGTGCCCCAAACCCGCTTCTTTACCTGGTTTTGGGCCCTGAAGAGCCTGGCTCCTATGAAGCTTCATCTTTCTCAGTTGTCTGCTCCAGCAGTACTATGCTCCTTATAGTCCAAACGAGAGCACTTCTGAAAATAAAAAATGCCTATCCTTGGCAAACTGGATTGTAAATTGACCTAATCTCTCTGGCCCAGAATTTTTGCCCATCTTATTTCTTTTACCTGAAAATCTCTTTTCTTCTCTTTTGCTTATCTTCTCCATATTAATTCTTCAGTTCTCCAATCATGTCACTTCTTTGCAGACTTTTTTTTTAAAGATTTATTTTAGAGAGACAGAGAATGAGTGAGAGAGCACATGAGTGGGAAGGGGAGAGGGAGAGAGAGAATCTCCAGTAGACTCTGTGCTGAGCACGGAGGCCAACAGAGGATTCTATCGCAGGACCCATGAGATCATGACCTGAGCCGAAACCAAGAGTCAGACAACCAATTGAATCACCCAGGCACCCCTGGAGACTCTTCTGACTAGGACTCTCCATTATGAATTCGCACATGATTGAGTCTTCATACCATTTTTCTCAGTTATGGTTTTGCAGTATGATGGTTTCCTCTATTAGACTTTAATTCTTGAAAGTATCTGTTTTTGCTCTATTATAATCCCCCCACAATCACCCCCACCCAAGCAGAATGTCTGGCATGCAATTTATTGAATAAATGGCAATAATAGTGCACTGGGGACACAGAGAATCTCCATTCAAGGAGTTCACAGTGTAGTATGGAAACAAATGCTTTAGTACAATACAAAAACATACTGCACTTACAGAATACATGATTTGATGTCCTAAAAGGGAGAGAGCTGCCTGACATGTCACATAAGGCGTTTATACAAATGCATCAGGACACTCAACAATCCTTGATGATTTACTTAAACCTGTAAGAGATTCCTTCATAAGATAGATGGACTATATTCATTTACAATTAAAGGTAACTTTCTAATGACCTGAAGAAATGTGTGGCTCAAGTGTCATATGTCTCCTAGGAATGATGGAAGGCAATGCTGGAGTCAGACTGTGAAAAGACTAAATAATTAAAATATTATGTATGCAAACTTGCAGTATATTTAAAGATCTGTATTTAAAGCAGGGGAGTGATTTCATTAGATTTCAAGTCTGAAGGAAGCTATAGGGTGAGCTAGAGAGAAAGACATAAAGTGGGGCATATATAAATAAAGTAGTGGAGGTTAAGAAAGGGTGAACACGACATACAAGAGGTAAAATAAACAGTAACTAAAGGATCGGCAGGAGAGGAGTAATACAGCATTAATGTACCAAATGGATATTAGTTAGCTAAAGTTACTTTGCTTACTCTGCGGGTACACTTAACTTTGAAATTAGAGGAAGTAGAATCTTTACATACAGTTCAATGGTTAGATTTTATGTATAGCTGCCTCTTAGTATCACCTCTAAGAACTTTCCATTTGAAGTTTAACTTGATTCAAGAATTTATGAGTAAAACCCCATGTAAAATGGCCATAAGCAAGGTGAATGAACTGTTGGTGGATATCTGAAAAATCCAGAAAATAATTTCTAGACACTATCTAGAACCTAGAAATTCTACATATCAGAAGAGGAAAGGAATGGGAGTATCCAGCATGTATAGTTAGGAAAAAATTTCCTCAGTTACTGACTCCTGCCCTCTATCCAACTCTGGGAACCATAGCTCCTGTCATGTAATTTCAATGATTAAAAAAATAGAAAATGTAAATTTTCACTATAAGGTGACTTAGAATTTCACGGGTTCTATTTATAAAGGACTTTGTAAATTTTTACGTATATTTGGAAAGCTATTCCTCTGTTCAGCAAGGATCTGGGGGATGAGGACATAGGTTTAGATTCTAGGCTATTCTAACAGTGTTCTGATTGTCTTAGCAGTTTCTCATACACAAATCCTCTAGGCAACAAGAACATAATTATGGAATTAAAATCCTATCTGGGCACTGAAAATGTTCATGAGAAAAGCAAGAGTTATCATTGTCTTTATGTTGAACATCCCACAATTCCAGATAAGTGGTTTTCAATCTATCTCCACCTACGGGTACCCATCAGTAACTAGTCCTAACAGAGCATATCAGAATTGAGGACCCACAAAGTGCTGTCCTAGATTTTGTAAAAATAATATGCTTTCCAAAGAATATGAAATTTCTCAAATGGGAAATAATAAAGACTTCCTGGTTGACATTAATTTTCAAGGATTTTTGCTAGTCATGTGCTGAGATTATCAACCGTCTATTGTTTTTAGTACCAATAGAGAGAGATAAGGACAGAGTTTGTCCAAACAAAGTGAAACTAAAAATGTAACAGTGCAGATAATAAATGGTCAAAAAAATACTCTTGCCTTACTCATCAAATAACTTTTAGAAAACTTAACTGGCAAGATTGCTCTCATTTTCCACTTACCTTTTATTTCTCCACATTCTCAACAGTAATTCTAAAATTCTGTGGAGTCATAAAGTATATTATGATATTACCAGAAATATAAATCTCCAAGGTTCAATATTTTGTTACAAATTTATTGACTTATTTTGCAAAAAAAGGGTCCAAGAGTTTATGTGTAGTATATCACATTCAAATGGTATACTTTAAAAAGGTTTGTGGTGTGCTTTCAGAAAATACATATATAATCCATACAATTCTTTTTTGTAAGATAATGATAAAATGTAGTATAGATATAATTCAAGTCTTTATTATCAAAATCATTCTTCTGGTTACAAAATTCTTTATCTGCAATGGTTATTGTTTTTCTGGGGCTTTTTCCTTTTACTTACCACTCCAGTAATCCAATAATTAATAGTAATCCAATAATCCACTTCCTGAGGCACAGGAAGACCCTATTGTTAAGGCACCTTTACCATATTTTCAAAGCATAACATTAAAAACTAGTAGTTAGTTCCTACTTTTTAGGGACTTCAGAAATGGATATTTGTTATAATCTTATTCTTCACAATCAAGAATTATAGCTCTTTAATAACTAGGAAAAAAAGGGGGGGAAGGCTGAGCACACATCATTTTACAAACTATGGTAGGTAGTGTTACATTTTACCACTTCACGATAAACATTTTTTTCGAGTAGACCATGTGTACTTGTTTGCCTTTCCCTACTTTCCACGGGTGAATACACACTTCCATACAATGAACACATATTTGGAATTATGTTTTGAGATCTTTTTGAAGGCTTTAAACCAAACTGTTTCAACAGCTGGTGGACTACCAGGAGTGTTTCCCACAGACGAAAAGAATTATTTTGGGAATGCAGCTACCGCATTCAAACTCATTTGGCTTGGAAGCTGGGCCTCTGCACCAAATCCAATCACTGGCGAATAGGATTAGAGTTTTATCATTACCCTCGAGTGAGTCAAGACTGATCAATGGACAGGGGGAAAAAAATATAAAAGAATTTTGATTTAAAAAAATGCTTTCAAAAAGAGTGAAGCAGGACACCACCATGCTGGAAAGGTGTTTCCTTCCACACTTATAAAGAGTTGTAACGGAGGCTCGCAGTTACAGTTATGAAAGAAACCGTCAACTAAATTGCAGCAGGTTAAACCGACACAGTTACTAACATCCCGGAGTTGCTTTTCTGTTGCGAGTCGGCACCGCACCCTCCACCCCGCCCTCCAGGAAGGGACTTAGAAAGGTAGTAAAAGCTTTTTACTGAACCAGGCAAGGGCTACCCACAGATGAATCAAGAAGTGTCACAGGAGGTCAACAACTCGGTGTCTCTTTTTCCCCCGTCTCCTCGGGCACCCCGCCCGTTCGGGGCACCAGACCCCCGAAGGAGCCCGTGTCCCACGTCGCCCAAGCGTAGGAGGCGGCGGGAGGTGACCACAGTTGCCCAACAGTTGCGTTCCCAGGCTGCCTGGTGCGACGCACAGCCCCCTCCCCACCCCTACCGACAGGCGCTCAGACTCGGCGGAGGGAGCTACGGTTCGAGGCCTGGGCAACCAGACTCCACGCGCCCTGCTCCCTCGGCTTATCCGACTTGGCCCTCCCGCGGCACCCGGAGCCCCAACGTAGTTTTTAGCGTTTCCCCACCCCCCTGCTTCCCCCGTAGCTTCTCAGTCTCTCCGCCGTCCTTGCGTAATCATTCCGAGTGACAGTAGCGTCCATACCCGCACGGAGCGAGCCTGCAGCTCCCACTTCCCGGAATTCAATTCCCGGCCTCTAAGAGAGGGCGCCCGAGCAAGGATCAGCGGCCCACGGCCGTGGCCAGAGTCCGGCGGCCTCCGCGCGGCCAGCGTGCGCGCTCCCATCCATGCGCGTGCGCGCACTCACGCTTCGCCCGCCTCAGCACCAATAGCTTTTCTTCTACAGCCCACGACTCCACAACGTAGCCCCTCCCACCGCCCGCGCGCCAGCCGGAGGTGTTCGGCGTGCGCGCGCCCGTTCGCCCGCCGGCCCGCCTCGCGCCCAGTGGGGAAGGAGAGTGAGCAGAGGAGCTTACGTCGCGCGGGAGGCGGAGGCGACGGCGACCTCGGTGGTGGCGGCGGCGGAGGCGGAGGCGGCTACGACGGAGACGGTTGCGCTCGCTCTCTCGGCGTCATGGCGGCTGCCGGGAGCCGATAAGCGGCGGGGGCGGGGGCGCGCGCGTGGCCGCGGCGACGACGACGGCTCGTTACTTCTCGCTTTTGCTTCCTTCGCCGTTGGTGCTTCAATAATGAATTGATTGTTGGATCCGCTCCGCAGGGGATCGCACGTTGGTGCCGCGGCCCGGGGCTTCCCCTTCCCCTTCGCGTCCTTCCCCTTCCCCCTCCTTCTCACGGACTCCTGCTTCTCCCGAGACGCCCGGAGCCCGAGGACTCGCTCGGCGGCAGAGACCGCGGGCCCGGGCGCGGGGGAGGCCGCC